>JAMXBB010000006.1:112931178-113225927 GCA_024138015.1 Lumnitzera littorea | reverse complement strand
AGGGGGAGGGGGGGGGGGGGGGGGGGGGGGGGGGCAAAAATTACTTGCAAATGTTCATGGCGAAAAATCATGTTCTCCATTATCTTAGCTTGGATAGTCCTTTTGATGAAACACCATACGCTAGACATCAGTTGTCCACTAGCCCGTTTGTGCTCATATTACTTTATTGGTTGACGAGTAATAATGCCAACTTCACAATATTTACGAAAATTTTCTACATATAACAACAACAACAAAAACGTTACGATTAGCATCATAACCATTCGTGCCAATAAATTAACTTGTAAATTTGTCAAGGTTTCTACTTATTACTATATATTCTCCTCACTTGTAAAGAAGGTTAAATGACAATAATACTGGTATTTTTGAACTTCGAACTTTTTCCTTTGCTATGTGTTAATGATTAGCCCCACAATCACCTTATTAGAAAATATATATATATATAGTCTTTTAGATTAGATGCTTTAACAAGAACTACTCATATTGGGCTATTGGCAGTAAGGAAGGGGCATCGATCAGATTCTACCATATCAGTAGTATTAAGCACGTCCTTCTATAGGTGAAGGACTTTCATGTAAACCTTTACTCTCAAATATGTCGATGTTTTCGGGGAAATACGGCCTTCTTAGGTCATGTTTAAAGGGAGGTGTTTGATACACCTTTAAATACTAAGAATTCTCTTTTTAGAGTCTTTAATCATTATTTGTGGTTCCTTAAGACAGTTGGGATCATTGATTGAAGACTCTAAAAAGCCGATACGATTTTTTTTTTTTTAAAGAAAAGGGTGAAAGTTGTAGTAATAATAGGAAATTACTATCTTGGTTGAGATTTTTTAGGTTAATGAAACTTAATTATGCACAAATACAATTTTATCCTATATTTGTCTTTACCATAATGACCTTGAGTTATTGATGATGCATTAATGTTATCAAGCTTTCAGGATTGTTCGATAAAATGAAAAATCAAATGATTAAAGCTTTAAGAGCAATTTAGTTTATTTTAAAGAGGAAATCATAAATCTATTGAGGTTTAAATAATATAGATAAATAAATATTAAAAAATTCTTTCTAAGAAACTTAAAAATAAAATAATAAGTATCTTGAAAAGAGTACATTAAGATATTGATGTGATACTTACACACTTAAAATAAGGTCACTCACATTAATCATTGTCTTATATCAGAAAATGTGACGAAGCTTCTTTCGGTCTTTTAGGCTGACGAGAAAGGACCTCGACAAGCAGCAATATATATGAAAGATAAAAACTACTTAATTTCCATTAATAAGTACAATTTACTCCTTAATGCTTACGGTCAATGGTTAATATGTCAGTATGCACTTGCTGCTGCATTTAAAAGCCAAATACCCATATATATTTACTAAGTTTTTCTTTATTAGGACTTCTATATTTCTAAAAAACTCATTTCATATTCTTAGATATTATATCAATATATTAAGTAATTCTCTTACTAAGAAACTCATCATTTTATCCTTTAATTTCTTCGCAAAATTTCTTAACATTTTTTAAAAAATTTTTGTGGACCTTGATAAAATTACACAACGAATCAAAATTAATAAGAAGAAAAAAAAAAAAAAAAGAGACCAACTTTTAACGTTGTTGTGCAGAGCAATGTGATTAGGATAAGTGCTGCGCTCCAATGGTGAAGGGAATTGCTTAATCTTGGAATACGTGAGAAGGCTCTTGCGTTGTGGATACTCTTAGGTTCCTTGGTACGATATTCCATGTCAAGGAACTCATTTGCACCAATTAACAATGAATCTTGACACAAGTTGTTATATCACGGTTCCTTTTTTTTTTTTTTTTAACCCTTAAAGGCTAAACATTGATTAAAAAAAAAAAAAAGATCTCACAAAAATTTTCAAAAAAAAAAAAGTGTTAAGAAACCCTGTTAAAAGATCTTATTAATAAACTAAAGAATTTGTCAAGAGAGAAATTTTTTAAAATATTGGCTTGATAAGATACACTAAATTTTGATGAGATAAGTTGTGAGACAAAGAAATAGTTGTGTATAAAAAGATAAAAATATATTAATATATAACATATTTTTGAAAAAGGAGGATAGTCGAAATATAACTGTCTTGAGGTTTCTCTCTAGGTTTTAAAAAAAATAAAAATTGGTATCAATACGTCAAATGTTTAGATGAGTAGTGAATAGCTATCAATAATATTTAAGTATGTAATAATGATAATATATATTTTTGAATAACTCTTTGTAAAGTTTTTTACTTAATCATTGTGCATAAGCGTATTATTATTATCTATCAAAACATTCTCAAAACAAGCATTATCATCTGTACATATTTTTGTGTGATATAAATATACAAAATAAAGTTATATTATAAATCAAATGGACTAATTTAGAAATAACCTAAATCCTACTATGTTGTCTAATTTTATTAACTTAATAACTTTTCTTCTATCTTTTTAAGGTTTACGTTTTAAAAATGCAAACCAACCAATTAATAGCCATCATTTCTTTTGCACTAATAATAAGATGCCACTTATCAAATAAATGGCAACCATATAAAACCCAACATTAATATAACGTTGTCGATGTTGGTACTAAAATGAACTCTCATGTACATGGTTTATCACAAAATACTTGTACATCTCACTTAATCTCCTAGACTTCCTATGCAAAACGTTCCTAGATTGAGCACCCAAGCTGGAAATTAAAACAAACCCTCAAAGACTGCGTAAGAGTCCAAAAACCTAGCCAATGGGCTGGGGAAATAAGATAATAAACCTTGCAAACTGTAAACAAATACAATCTTAAAATCAAGCCACAAAGGCTGGTAATTGCAGGCAGTAATAATCATGCATCATTTCTTCTGTTTGCCTTAGCCTTAAAACCAAGCTTTTAAACATAATATATCAACCTAGGAAAACCCGAACACCAAGCGAATAGCACAGCAATGCTAAGCATTGAACGGGCAACTCGACATAGCAATAAAGTATAAGAATCATTATATATAAAGCGCGATGGTGGAGTACAACCGTGTACGGTTGTTCATTGGTACCAACCGCATATTCGGATCCTCAACCATGCAATAATAGAGATGGTCACGCGGAATCAATCCCTCAAACGAGAGAGCGCGCACGTACACGTACACACATTACACACACAATAATTGAACCGAGTATCTATGACCGAGTTACAAAACTTCACTTGAGTGAATTGTACGGGTGTTTTATTGATTGGCCACTCTATATGACAAAGTCACATTTAACGCAGAACAGAGAGAGAAACCGCTCACCTAGCCAGGCCTATTATCCAAGATTTTTGTCCACATATCTAAGCAATTCTAGCCACACGAAGTTGAGAATCAAAACTTTTTCTCTAGTGTTACTTATGCACTAAATGCCCGTGGAAAGTTTGAATACCAGTTTGCTGTTCTAAATGGTAACGGCTATAATTTCCCCATGTTATATTCCATTCTGACACACTTCATAACCACAAATTGCTATTCTACCTCGTGTCCAAACATGCTAAGGTAGCGTTTGTTGCTAGAATGGGACAAGATATTCAATAGTATAATATAAAGTGTATATAACAATATAATTTTATTGTACTATATTTGATACGTGTAATACTGGATATAAATTTTTATGATAAGAAAATTAACCCAAAAAAAGAAAGAATCATTCATAATATAAATTACAATAAAGCTTAATGTTATGATTTATCAATTTGGCATGAGTTTTATTGGAATTTTGAAGATTTATTTATTTTATATTATAAAGTAGGTTTTTCTACCATTAAATATATAAGGGCTAATGTCACAAATGATATCAAAATATGCAATTTATTTTCCATACTTTACACGATTATTTTTATTACCTAAACTACCACCCCAAGACTGTGTAGTTGGTAGCCTCCTCATGACCCTTCAATAGATTAGTTACCAACTACCTTTCAGCCATAGGGTAGCAAGAGCAATTGTTTAAGGTAAAGTGAATCACAAATCATTTAAAAAGTAGGTTGTAACATGAGTCAATTCTTGATTTATCCTCATATTTACGTCATAAAAAAGATTTAATAGAGTTAGTACAAGTAACAATAATAGTTATGAAAACTTCAATTAAGTAGTAAATTGATCTTTTTAAAATATATGTAGTAAACTTCACATTTTGGTAAAATTTAGGTCCCATTTGTGACATAAACCTAATACATGGCATAAATTTTTTATTTTTTTTTTTCAATACTCGAGGACCTCTTTTATGTAGTACTATAGCCAACTATGCAAACCAAATAAAGGACAAAAAGGTTTTGTTCAATCTAATATTATGAAATTATGACAACCAAACAATTCCTGAAACACCTAATCTCATAAAACATGTACAATTATCGATTTGCCCTTTCTAGGTTTATCCTTTGCAGTAAAAATTCTTTGATTATCCAATTTTGCATAAAAAACACATATCATGGGTTTTAAGATTGATTTGAGGTTAAAGATGATTATAAGCATATATTTAACTTCAAATTATCACTAAATTGAACTAGATTGATAAGTTCTTTTTGAGGCAACAAACTTAATACTGCACATACTGTCATGTTTTCATGTGCGACTATTCCAGCTCATCTTAACTTATTCTTAAGTCTAAAGCTAATATTTAACTCTTATCTAACCTCCATATCTGTATTGTGCATGTGATAGTTAACCTTATTAATGAGGTTAACCCAAAAAAAAAAAAAAAAATCAAGTTTCTTAGCTTATACTGAAGGCTCACTTATTATCAAAATTATAACAAGTTCGAGAAATTCATTTAGAAATCCTTGATTAGGTGATTGAAAACCTACATATATGATTAATAATAGCTTGTAAAGTTACTCATCATTCCCTACTTAAAAAGTATATTAACATGTATTTTGTTAATGGGCCTTTTTAGGCCCAAGCTCTTGAGGCTTAAGCTCGTGTCTTAGTGTGTTGCAGTCCACCTGACTATTGCTTTAAGCGGACAACTTAGCCTACTTTAGTGAGTCAACTGGCTTGACTTCCCCCATAGATTCGTCTCATCCTAAGTACAACTACATGGTCGGCGTATCCAACGCCAACATAATTTGCTTAGGTCATCCCTAAGCATTACTCTAACACCAAACTCCTTATGACCTTGGAGGCTCCAAATTAGTATCCTTGAGGTGCCTGACACCTCAATGCTGGAGACCTTGAGGACAGTCCTTAGGTCAGTCATATGTAAGATTTTACAGACCTATATTGACCTAAGTCTTGAGCACACGCCAAGTGTTCAGCCTACAACCTAAAGACCTTAATGCCATGGTTAGGGGTGAGTACGGTTTAGTTTGGTTTGGTACGGTATGATACGATTCACCTTCCCTTACTGAATAGAACCTAATATAACAGTTCTTTTTTAAAAAAAATTGAATATAATCATATAAATCGGTTTGTAAATTTTTTGAACCTAATTGAAACTATTTTAGTCCAGTTTGAATTATGGTTCAAATCGCTTATGTCAAATTTTTATTAAATATTTTTATCTCTAATAACATATTTTTCTTTATGTTGAGCCTGAATTTTTGGTTTCTTTTATTTAATATTAAATTTCCCATTTTCCGATTAATACTAAACCCTAACCCATTTAATATTAATCATCGACTAAAGAAATTGGGAAATTCCGATTTCTTATTTAGGAAAAAAATCTTGGAGTCGCAACCTAACCGAAGTTGAGAAAAGAAAAAGAAACATTAATCAATTGAGTAGTTTAATTATGATTTGGCTACCGATCTTTGATTTTAATTTGAATGAAGAACTAGAGGGTTCCGAGTTTGGGGGCTAACTTATTTAACCTTAACGGGTACCACTATTTTTTACTAAAATTAGGGTTATTCTTCTAATTATAATATTTTTAAAGAATAAATAAATAAATAAAATCAAAAGAAAAAAAAAAGAATCTAGGTTTTTATATATTTTATCATCGCCCCAAACGTGCCTAAGTACCTGCTAGCCGGAATCAAACGATCGTAGTTCTTTTCAAAAAATCTTTAATGTATTGATTTATTTTAATTTTTGAAAACCAACCCAATTTACATTGTTACCAATTTAGTTTATTCAAATAAAATCTAAACGGCTCTAACTCTTGAGTGTTTTTGTTTTATAAAAAAAAATGCTCTGACAATCCTATTTTTAAAAAAGGTCTTTTGTTAATTTCTATTTAAGGAAAAATAACTTTCTATGTGATAAACCAAATCTTAAGATATGACCAATCCTGACAATTCCTAAACTAATATATACAACTATCTATAAAAATAAATTAATTTCATATGATACACTAGTATAAAAACTAATACTAAAACTCCTAAACTAACATATACATATATTATATATTATGTTAACTAATAAAGTATAATTAATATAATAATATATATATAATAAAAACTAATCTTAACAATCTCTTATCTAATATGCATATGTCTTTATATCTATATTACTACTTATTAAATAAACATTCACTTAAATTAATATAATGTATCTAATCTATATTACAAAGAAAACTAATACTCAAGAAGTACCTTAAACTAATATATACACATATATATATACACCATGTTAAACTATTAAAGTCCTAATAAAATAATAATATAACATGATAATAATAAATTAGAAAAACTTAGATAGAAACCGAACCTGATTGCGTGTGGCTACTGTTTGTTGCATTCGGTGAAGGATATTACGAGGCATCGGTTGCTGTGAGGAATCACGGTCGAGTGAATGCGCTGGATGGTGGATGGACTGATCGTAAAACTACGGCGATGTCGTATGGCTATGCATTGTTTGATGGAGTGTACTGTTGTATGGGTATTAGACATCGTGTTTGAGTCGTAGGGCGTCGATGGAGTGTGGGTTGATCGTGAAGCTACGGTAGTGTCGTATGTCTGGTCACTTGGTCGTGCTGCTGTTCAGTCGTGCGTCTAGTCGTGCTGTTGTTCGCCTGGTCTTGCTGTTGTTCGGTCGTGCTGCTGTCCAATCATGCTGCTGTTTTGACTGCCATGCTGCTGTTCGCTTGGTCATGCTACTGTTCGGTCGTGCTGCTGTCCAGTCGTACTGCTATTTTGACCATCAAGTTGCTGTTCGCTTGGGTGTGCTGTTGTTCAGTCGTGCTGCTGTTTTGACTGTAAACAGAGTCGGCAAATTAGATTCCCCTTTCTTTCTTATTTGACAAAGGTATGTATTTATGAAACCTAAACCAAATTGTATCTATTGTATCTGATTTGATAATAATTAAACTAGATCCAAATTAATTCAAATCCAATTTAATAAAATCAAACTAGATTCAAATGATTTTAATTAGATATGATTCCCATTTATTTCTCTTGCTCTTGTAAAAGATAGAAAAATAAAAGACATAGATGTCTAATGAGACTCGAACCTAAGACCTCAAATTAAATCCAATCCGATACTTTAATACTTATCCGTTAAGCCATTAGCCCATGCTTTAACACTTAATATAATTAAATTGTACTTAAACCACATGACTCTCTAAAATAATTATTCAGACTAAGCTAAAGCTAAACCTAAAACTAAAACTAAAACTAAAACTATAGCTAAAATTAAAACTATTTGTCCCTAATATGAGTTACTTTCTAAAAATCTACAAAATCTTTATAATTTTTCCTTTTCTTATTATTTTTTTATTTTCATCATTTTTTCAAAATTTTATTATTTTTTAATATTATTTTTTTTATTTTTGAATTAAGACCCTTTTTGTAAAAAGTAATAAAATAAAAAATTAGGATTATATAGGGGCAAAAATTAGGTTTCTATACTTTCCATTAAACTTTCTTATGTTTCTAATTAATTTCTCATTTATCTATCATGTATAACGATATTTAGCAAAATATTGTATAAGATCTTAATAAACTTAACTTGATTGGATGAGAATAAAAGACTCTATTTCAACGAACAATAATGAGGAAGGAGAAGTAGAATTACCCATCTAAAAGCAATACAAAAGAGACACACTACAAATTGGAAAAGAGCTGAGAGACATAAAAAGAGCATCAAGGTTAGACTTTTGATTTGAAAAAATATAAGAAAAGAATAATTTAGAAAAAAAAATTTTCTAAATGTGAAATTTCATATGGCACCCACTCAATTTAATCATAATAATTGACTTAGAAAAAATACAAAGAAGGACAAGATATGAAAAATTTGATAAAATCCATAAAGATTGATGGAAAAAAAATAAAAAGAAAGTATAAAACAATTACATAAATTATTTTTCGTTTAATCAAATGGTTCGCTTTAGTTAAAAAAGTTTGGTTTTGTTCACTTTCCCAAACTAAACTGTGAATCATCTATATATAATTGAATTGAACCATAAACCTTATGGTTTGTAAAAAAATCGATTTTTTGGTTTGATATGCGATTCACAGTTTTTTTACTCAACCCTATCCATAACTACCTTACTCATTCTCTTACTCTCTCTTTATTAAATGCTATAGGACAACCGGTCGTATGGCCTACATACATAGCTGCCCTATCTATAATGGCTGCGTATGCGTAATGTGACAAGCACCCTTCCCTAGAGCCACTAAACAATAAATAAGTACTATCCTTTTTCGTATTAAGCATGCTTCCTTACACTAACCAAACATGAGCTAATCCTCATTTGCCAAGTATCTCAGGCAAGTAAGCTTCATGCCATATAATTAGGGCATGAAGCTACAAGTATGAGGATCGAACATTCGAGCACTTTATATACACTTAAAACACTCTCAAAACTCTCTTTTTTCCCTTCTTACTAACTTTAGCATCAGAGAGCCCTCACTAACATTGCCATAGTAGGCTTTCTTGCAGATCCGTCACTATACACAATTATTAAACCACTAGAAAATCACCTCAAGACCACCACCTATGATCCACTATTACCACATTTAATTATGCATTTTTAGTCAAAGTCAGTAAAAATGGTTGAATTGGATATAAAATGGATCGAATGCATAAATGTTATGAAAAAAAAAATGCTAATCAAGGTTAAATATACTTAGTTTGTGCATTTTTAGTTATAGGAAATCATGGGAAGCATTTGAATGGGAAGGAGCACCATCTTAATGCCCTATCCACATATTGCAGATTAGAGACTGAATGCACCTTCAATGGCTACCGATCGCCAGTTAAATGACTTCAACATGCAATGTGGGCACCACCCATTTGCCATTTGGACGCTACTGGGGTTTTAATGATTAAGAGGATAGAGTGAGTCATTTGGATGGCTCAACCTTACCATTTGGGTAGGTCGAGAAGAAAGAATGTGTCTTGTTAAACTCTTAAGGCCTGGTACGCAAGCTCAGGTTAAGGGTCCTATGACTCGATTTCTATCAGAATTACTATACCCATTTTTTATTTTTTATATTCCTTTTTTCTTATTTACTTTAATGGATTTATATTCTTTGTGTATTTTTTTTTAAATTGAAATCATGTGCTAAATAGGTTGTTAGTGTGATTATGATTTAATCAAATATTTAGTGTGTTTGTTTCTTTCTATTTATTTTTTACATAATCTTAATACAAATTTTACGCGAATGGGGTATTAGATGTTTGCAAGAGATTCAAAAGTCCAAATGAAAGAGGACTTGGTGTTTCAACACTAATATAGGAACATGTAGTATTAGTCATAGAAACTTCAGTTTTCATTCACTTTATATAGGTTAAAATTTATGGTTTGCAATATAAGGATGTGTGCAACTAACATATTCAAAATTATAAAAGAATGTAGTTACAAACACAATATTATAGGAAAACTAATGGACGAGATGTTTACGTCACTAATAAAGATTTAACTATCTTAGAAGGGAAGCGCATTGTAGTGAGTTTAACAAGAACTCATTTAATCAATTTCCACCATATCCATACATGAAGCATGATAATCCAACAAATAAGGAAACATAATCTACATCTTTGATGTATATAGTTACTCGAAATTTTCCCTTAGCACAATTTTTACTCTAGTTTAGTTTATTTAATTGTTAAAACAAAGACCCTATATATAGCTTAGATTAGATTCCTTTGCAATGTTTTAATAGTTAGCTAATGAATTCCTTATGGAAATACAACATTTATAGTCACCATTGTATTGCATACATACAACCAATACACTTGTTGGGTATTTTCAAACAAACAATATATTTTTAAATTTGTATAATAAGTGTTGGTGATTGATGACCTTTGATGGAATTAAAAATAAGCAAGGAGCACTTAACCAAGAAGGATACGTATTAAACAAGTTAGAATTTGCAACCGAAAGCCCCCAAAAATCCAAGCCCCTATGCTTAGAATTCCCTTGTATCCACATGATCATGCATTAAAGTTAACTTGTAGTAAGGAGTCACCAAATTTAGTCCGATCAACTTGGATTCATGCCTGAGAAATACTAACTTCCAAAATACATTAGTAATAACGATCTTTAAGCTTACATAACAACTTTTCTAGCTTAACCAGCTTGGAAAAGATAGTGATCATTGATAGAGCTTAAATTGGAGTTTAAATTGTACCTATTTTATAGGTTAAATTTATAATATTTTTATTAAATTTTAGGGTATTTCAAGTGTAGTTTGGTGCTTAATTTGTTTATATTTTATCTTGAATTTATATTATACTTATATGTATATTTTTGTATTTTTGATAGAAAACATGTGCGGATTTCGACAAATATACACAAATATCAATTCCGTTTTCCATGAATTTCAAATAAGCTCATACATCCTTATTGCATGGAATGAAGTAATCGATTACGTTGAAATTTGAAATAAGTCCTACAAACGTGGAGCGATTTTCTTTTGGCCATATGGGAAAGTCAAGTCCATGTCGTATTGTTGAGCCACAAATGAAAATTGAAATTGGAAAATAATAAAGGTATGCCATGCCATCCAAATATTCTAGCCATATCTCTTTTAATTGCATGTACTATTGGAAGATTTATTTTATAAAGATACATGGAAGATATTTGAAGATATATGAGAGATATATTTTAAGATTCTATAATATATAAATAGATCATAAAGGCTTCGTAAACATTAACATTCATTCATTCATATTCTAGGGTTTTAGAGATTCATCTTTCTTTTTTCTTTTATTTCTTTCTATTTTCTTAATGCTTTATATTAGTTCTTTTTAGTATTTAATTATTATAAACCCTAGTTTTCTATGTAATTAGTTTTTATTTTCTTTTATCAATTTATGATTTCTAATTTCTATGATCAAATTACATGCTCTTTCATTATTCTGGGTCAATATATCTAAAGTATTGATTTAATATTAGATATTATATAAACATCGAGATATCTCTTTCTTTAATTAGATCATAGCATAATTAGAGAAGTTGCATGTAATCTTAGATATATGATGACATGACTTTCTGTATTAAGGTGACTTAATAGTAGTATTCATAGATCGTTAATATAATTCTAAAGTTTTTAATCGAGAAGAGATTCTGGTTAATTATTGTAAAGTTATGTATTAGTAATCTCGAGAGAGATATTAGTATATTTTAGAAATTCTCATAATCTAATAAATTAAGATGAGATTGATATGTGCTTCATTATTCTAGGGTAATTAATAATTAAATATTGAATTCATGCATTATCAATATCTTTAATTTTTATTTACGTTGCATATTAGTTTAATTAATTTTAGTTTAGATTTAATTTTCTTGAATTTATTTTTTAACTAAAATTATTAAGTTAAATATTAGAAAAAGGGCGAAGTATTAGTAATCACATTAGTCCTTAAGGGATCAACACTTGAACTCATATCTGCTATATTAGAAATTGATAGGTGCCTATATCAATCACACCCTTATAATTTATGGCTAGTGTGACAATGTCCAGCTATTATTGGTGTTTGGTAGGTTTCCTTGACCTTCTAATGTCAATTAGTAAAATAGAATCAACTTTAGGTGGTTGCAATTAGCATTATATTCAAACTAGGAAAAGAAGAATCTAAGAGCTCGAGTTCCTTACTAGATGCCATTGACCCTATCTTAGAGCTCTCAAAGGGCTATAATGGAGCACAAAATCACTAAGCTTGGTTAGTAGTGGCTCCAAGTTAGGGGGTAGGTCTGCTCATGGCTAAGATAGAGAAAGAACACGAAGGAGCTAAGTTTTGTAATGCATCACTTGAGGAAAATGAAGGAAATCAAGTGGGAAGCACCCTATTTATAAAGGGAGTGTTAAAATCGATACACTTTGACCCATTTCTAGTTCAAGTCTATTACAATCTATACATTTTGGAAAAAAGTGTTTGTAAAGTTTCTAGAACATGTTAGTTTAGATATTTCTATGTAATATTCTAAAGAGCAGTTGCAATCTTTTAGATGGTAGTTGAAGTTTTCTAAACAATAATTTGTAATCGTTGCATCGAGTTGATATCTACCTTCTATTGAGGATGAGAATGGTTATAAATAAATAGTTCTCCTTCATTTGTAATGAAGTTAGAAAAATTAAGAAATACATAGATGCTTCTATTTCAAAAGACTTTCCATTCTATTCCTTCATTTCCTATAAACCACATTCTATTTAAATAATTTTCTAAATCAATATCATTCTCTTACTTTCTATTCTATTCTAATCAAATAGCCTTCCAAATATTAACAATAGTATTAGAGCCTTGTCTGGGTCATCTACTAAGCATATTCTATCAAATTCTTTTTCTAAGCTCACTCCATCAAATCACAATTGAGTAGCCAAATTCCACTCCCGATATTTTTTGAGATTATTGGTCCATCAAAATGAGGACTTACTTTCTATCATAAGGTATGTAAGACATAAGAGAAAATGGTGTCACCATACTTAAAAATACTTTTACCCAATTAGAGATAAAATTGGCTATACTTAAAGCTACCAAAGAAAAAGATTAGAAGGTTTTATATGATATTCAACTGGCATTGGCAAATCTAATTTTTTCTTGAATTAGTGTTGCTACTAGTGCAAAGCAAGCATGTGATACATTGAAGAAGGAGTTCCAAGTCAGTGAAATGGTATGTCTTATGAAACTTTAGTCTCTTAGAAGGGACGTTGAAAATATTAGAATGAGAGATTCTGATACCATAAAGGATTATTATACTATAATTAATGAAGTGGTGACTTAAATGGGAGCCTATAGAGAAACTATAATTAATAAAAGGGTAATTGAAAAAATATTAATCACACTTCTGGAAAAATATGACTTAATTGTGACTACTATTGAGGAGACAAAAGATCTAGCTACCTCATTATTTATTGAATTGATTGGTTCTCTAGAAGCACATGAAAAGAGATTGAATGGGCATGACGACTCTACATTAGAGAATGCTTTTCAATTCAAACTAAATTTTAGGTCTCAAAACTCTAGAAGTGGTGAGAGGAAAAATGAACATAGAAGATTCGAAAATAAAGGAAATAGAGGAGAAAGAAGAAAGTACCTACTATGTCGAATTTGTAAGAGAACCAACTATCAAGAGAAAGACTGTAGGTAAAAAGGAAGGTTGAAATGTCAAAATTGTAGGAAATTTAGCTATCTTACAAAAGATTGCTACTCTAAGGAGAGATATCATGCCAATTACTCTATAAAAAAAGGTGATTATCTATTTTATGCTAGCCATGCTAATTTTGAGACTAAAGGAGACACGTGGTATTTGGATAGTGGTTGCAGAAACCATATGACAAGTAATAAAAACATTTTTAAAGACATAGACATCTGTCAACTCTAAAGTGGGACTTGGCAATGGAGAACTTGTAATCGTTGAAGGAAAATGTACCATTGCAATTAAGATAAAGAAATGTAAGAGTTTAATCTAAGATGTCTTATTAGTATTAAGTCTTGAGACAAATTTGCTCAGTGTTAGGCAAATGATAGAAAGGGGATACTCTTTGCTATTCAAAGGAGACTCCTATACTATGTATGATAAGGGAGACAAAGGCAAGGAGATTGCAAAAGTCAAGATGTAACAACAGAGAAATTTTCCTATCTAGTAGCACCATAAAATAGAAGTGGCTATGAAAGCAAATCAAGATGTGTCATTACTTAGGCATGAGAGACTCAGCCATCTCAACTTCTTAGGGTTGAAGATTTTATAATAGAACAACATGATGTCAAGTCTATTAGTCATGAAAGAAGTTACAAATATTTGTGAAGGTTGCATGCTTGGAAAGCAATAGAAAATCATTCTCTTTAGGTCAAGCATGAAGTGTTAAAGCACCACAAGAATCTATATACACAGATGTGTGTAGACCCATGAAAACACCGTCCTTTGAGAATTATAAGTACTTCAGCCTCTTTATTGATGACTATACTAGGTTGACATGGGTTTATTTTATATGTGAAAGATCTGAAGTATTTGAGATTTCCAAGAAATTCAAAACAATAAGAAGTGATGGAGGTAAAGAATATATTTCAAAGGAGTTCAACAAATTTTGTGAAGATGAAGGAGTCCAGCACTAGCTTATAGTTGGCTATACACCGAAATAAAACGGTATATCGGAAAGGAAGAACCATACAGTTATGGAGATGGCCAAATCCATGCCAGAAGAGAAGAAGATGCCAAAGATGTTCTAGGCTGAAGTAGTGTACACAACAGTCTATTTGCTCAATGGATGTCTAATTAGAGTAGTGCAAGATAAGACACCTATTAAAACTTGAAGTAGACTAAAGACATCAGTACAACATCTTCGTATATTTGGAAGTATTTGCTAATACACATCCTAGCAATGAAGAGACAGAAGTTGGAAGATAAGATTGAAAAAGACATCTTCCTTAGCTATTGTACACAATTTAAAGGATATATAATCTAGAATTTGAAGATCAAGAAACTTATCATTAGTAAGGATGTTGAGTTTGATGAAAGTGCTACCTATAATTGGAATGAAGAAAAGGTAGAGAAGCAAAGTATGTTGGTGCCAAGAATAGAATCATCTATAGAATCTAACGACCAAGAAGAGAGGAATCCTTGCACATTTGTAGCATCAACTTTATTAGGAGGAGGAGAATCATCTTCAGAATCACCTCTTACATGGATAAGGTTTCTTTTAGATGTTTATGCAACATGCAACTTCACAACCATAGAGCTAGAGAGCTTTGAAGATGCAATGAGATAAGATGTATGGGTTACAACAATAAAGGAGGAGATAAACATGATTAAGAAAAATGAAACATGGGAACTTATAAAGCTACCGGCTAACAAGGATGTCATTGGAGTCAAGTGGGTCTACAAAGTAAAGACTAGCTCTAATGACTTAATTCAAAAGTATAAGTCAGATTGGTGGCAAGATTCCTATAGTATATTATAATGAAAGTTTTGCTCCAATTGCTAAACTAGACACTATTCGAGCCTTAATAGCACTTGTAGCATAAAAAGACTGGAGAATATATTAGCTTGATGTTAAATCAACGTTCTTGAATGGCTACCTAAGGGGAGATATCTATATTGAACAGCCTCTAGGGTTTATGGTCAAAGGTCAAGAAGGTAAAGTCATTAAACTAAAGAAGGCGTTATACGACCTCCAGTAAGCACCATGGGCCTAGTATAGCAGAATTAATCAATATTTCATCGAACAAGGATTTAAGAGAAGCTATAATGATGCTACTCTTTACATCAAAACCTAAGATAACGATACTCATATTGCATCCTTGCATTGTATGTAGACGATTTCATATGTATAAGTAACAATGAGAGCATGGTTCAAAGGTTCAAGGAAGAGATGATGAAGACCTTTGAGATTATAGACCTAGGTTTGATGCAGTATTTCCTTGGTATTGAAGTTTGTCAAGAAGATGATGGCATATTCATCTACCAACAGAAGTATATAGAAAATCTATTGATGAAATTTAACATGATTAATTGTAAAGCAGTTGTTACACCATTAGCAACAAATGAGAAGATGCAAAAAGAGGATGGATCACAAGCTTTGGAAGCATCTAGATACAGAAGCATTATAGGAAGCTTACTGTACCTAACGACGAGTCGTCCAGACATAATGTATGCCACTAGCCTTTTGTTAAGGTTCATGCAAAATCTTAATAAGGTACACTTTAGAGCAATAAAGTGAATACTATAGTACTTGTAAAGTACTAAAAACTATAGTATATGGTATAAGCAAACAAGTTGCTATAGATTGATAGGATACACAAGTAGTGATTGGGTAAGATTTATTAATGACATGAAATGTACATCAGGTTATGCATTCAATCTTAGATCAAGAATATTTTCATAGTCATCAAAGAAATAAGAAATAGTTGCAAAATCATTAACTAAGGCTGAGTATATTGTAGTAACAGCAGTAGCTAGTCAAGTAATGTAGCTTCGAAGACTACTAGAACATATGGGTGAGCCTTAAGAGATCTAACTACTATATTATGTGACAATAAATCAGCTATTGCAATGGTAAAGAATCTAATACATCATAGTAGAACAAAGCACATTGCAATCAAGTATCATTTTTTTGGCAAAAGGCTACCACTAATAAGGAAATTATCATAAGTCATTATAAGACTGAAGATCAAGTGGCAGACATTTTCAACATGGCACTTCGAATAAGGTTTGAAATGCTACGGGAAATGCTTGGAGTTATATCAAAGTACATTAAGGAGGAGTTTTAAAATTAATACACCTAGACCCATTTATAGTTCAAGTCCATTACAACTTATAAATTCTAGAAAAAGTGTTAGGTGGAGTTTTTAGAACATGTTAGTTTAGATATTTTCATGTAATGTTCTAGAGAGTAGTTCTAGTCTTCTAGATGGTAGTTGTAAGTCCCATAACCAGCTACTTAGGGTTTCAATCGGGTAAATGATCCGATTGAGTCTAAATTATAAAATAAAACTAGAAATATTAGTAAAAATAATCCCGTAAGTTTGAATTTAAGAAAATAAATAATAAAATAAAAGAATATAAAATTTTTAAATTTTAAACATATTACTCGTTATTTATAAAAAATGTATTCCAATAATTAACGAATTACTAGAGATAAATTATATGTATGCTAAAAATCATAAAATAATCTAAACAATATTTAGGAATATTTATTTGTACTATATATGAATTTATATGTAAATAGAAATACGCGTAATTACTTAAAATATATGAAATGTGCTAAAATAATGCTAAATAATTAAAGAAAATTCATAATTAATTAGGAAAAATAAATAAAAATAAAAAAATAAGGAATGATCCAGATTTGGGTTGTGGCAGATGGAGAAAAGAAGACAAAAATTCAGCTAATTAAATTAGAACAACTAAAAAGGCAAATTGGAAAAAGATAAGGTAATTGTCTAATCAAATTAATATATAATAATTTCCCAAGACCTCTATAAATACCCTAAGTTTTTCAGAAGCTTATTTTTTATGTCTGGAGTTATAGAAAATTAGAGAAAGGCAAAATTGAGAGGAAATTTAGGTTTTTACAAAAAATTACAAAAAATTATACAGTAAAAGCTTCTAAGAAGAACCCAAACTCGATAAGCAACTAGGAGTGGACGACCACTACCACCACCACCACACGGTGGTAGTAGTGCCTAGATGGGCCGACATACCCATGGTCACCAACGGTGGCTGGAGTCACCAATTCTAATGAGTTTCGATTTTTACCCAATTTTTCTTAAATTGTTAAAATTATCAAAATTAGTTGAAGAATTATGAAACTTATTATTCTAGAATATCTTTGTATTTAGCTTTTAGGAAAAAAATTATTTTGATTAAAATATATCCCATGATATATGGTCCTTAAGAAATCATACAAAATCGAACATGTTTTAGTTTAGAAATAATTGACCTTAAGAATGTAGTTTTGAGCTCAAAATTTTTGTGTAGAATACTTAAGGGTTATAGAACAATGCTATGAAGTCCTTTTTCAAAAATTAATTTTTGAAATTTTTAGATAATTTTTAGGCCTTAAAATGATGCATAAAATGAGTAATTTAAGGTTAATTAAGTAATTAAATGAATTATTACTAATTTGATGCACAATTATATATTTTAAGATGTTGAAATCTGATGGAGTATGCTATTTGTAGCATTTGGAGTGTTAAATGTAATTATTTGGATAATATGTAGTAAATATGTAATAGGTAAAAATGAGAAATTTTGAGTTAATTTGGTAATTTAGGGTAATTAGGTTCAAAATCTAATTTGGGATGAATTTAGATATTTGGAATGTTATTTGATGTTGGGAGATGATATTTGAAATGATGGGAATATTAGATGTGTTCATTTTGCACACATTAGGTAATAATGTGTAATATGTAATTGTGAGAAATTAATAATTAGAAAAATATTGGTTAGAATATATATTATGATAATAATAAGAATATATAATAAATCTAATAGGAAACTTAAATTAGGATAATTATATGAAAAATATAAAATTTTCTCATAACGAGGGTGAATTCGGTAATTAAATTAAGATTCGAGTATACCGTATAGACTAAAATATTAGTTAGAGACTAAAAACGATATTGAGGATATCTGAAGATAATGCGATTAATTTCACATTATGGGTCAGAATGATTTCTTAGAGTATATATATAAATCTCTAACAAAAAACTGAGTTAAAAACCTAATTTAAAAATTGATGTAAAAACTGAAACTGAACTTAACATGATTCAGGAAGAATTGTAAAAGACTTAAAACATAGATAATTAGGTATGTTAAACCCTAAACAAAATATAACAATAAGTATTATAGGATAAAACCAACCTATAATAGTTATATGGAAAACTGAAAGCACGTTTGTATTATAGGGATGATCGGCGATGGCTTGAATGAGTTGAACCTCGAGTGAATAAGTGAGGAGTCTAGATAAGTTTAGATTAATATAGTATTGTATTTTAGAGGCTTGAAATTATACTTGATTGTACTTATTCTGAGCTGATGATATGATCTTGATTTGCTTCTTTGCTTGTATTGTATGATCTGTATGAAATGATTAATTATCCTAAACTAAACCTAATCAAATATACGACCTGTAATCATAAAACGAACCTGCATAGCAACACATTAAGGGAAACCTGAGATTCTTCTGCTAAATACCGATCTCTTCGAAAGGAATAGCGCTGAATAACATAATGGATTCCTTCTTCATCTTTAGTCGAACTAAGCGACAGGTGAAGAGGTCGCGGCAAGGATAAAGTTAATGGTTCGAAGGTAATCGCAGGAGGAGTAGTATCTCCATTGCACAAGTTTGGGTTTAGTCGTGAGCTGTTGCATTAACGGCAGCTCCTTAACCCAGATTAAAGCGAGCGTAATTTCTTTAATCTCACGACGGACTAGACAACGTCGTACGATATCAATTTGCTTGAACATGCATTACACCTAATAATTTAGTTGATAATCTTATTTGTGTTTGTAGTATAGTTTTAAGTCTCTATTCTCACTTACTGAGCTATGGTAGCTCACATCTCTATAAACGTCGTTGTAGGTGCTAACTAAGAAGCAGCTTACAACTATCCTAATGTTAGCACTGAATCCTAGAGAGTGAGAAAAAACGTTTGAAAAATAGACATATATTTTTAAGGTCCAAGCTTTTATTTTAGAATTTTTCATTTCTAAATAATGTATTAATTAGGAAATAAATTACGATGAAACTTTGTAAATATTAATTGTAATAACTGAATTTTAGTGTGTATATATATATATATATATATATTTACTTTTTTAAGTAAATAACTTATTTAAATTATGAACTATTTACTTTAAAATGGATTAGTCGTGGAAGTTAGCAATTGTAAGGCTAACTTCTATCTTAGAATGGTTTACACAGTGAGACTGTTACAACTCTATCGCTTTGAGACGTAATAGTAATTGAAATCTTTTAGATAATAATTTGTAATCATTGGATTAAATTAATCTCTACTATCCATTGAGGAGGTGAATGCCTATAAATAGGTAATCCTCCTTTATTTATAATCAAATAAAAAAAATAAAGAAATGCACAAACACTTTTATTTCAAAAGACTTTTCACCTAAACCATTTTCTATTTCAATAATATTCTAAATCAATATCATTCTCTTACTTTTTATTGTTTTTTAATCTAATAGCCATCCAAATACCAACAGGAAGTAAAGGTCGAGGTGCTTAAGGGCATTCCTTGAACTTGGCGACCTTTTTACTTAGGTGGCTGAGTTGCAGTGTCTCTTTATTAGACAAGTAATTTCTCTTTCGAAGTTACTCAAGGTTGCTTGATGGCCAAGTTACGGAAGAACAGGGCCTGCCTCCGAGGGTGTCGTGGGTCTAGAATTTAGATACGGTAGTGTAGTTAGGGCTCTAAGACAACTAGTCTGCGGACTCATTCTCCTTGTGCTAAGTTTTAACTCTTCTTTTATTACATCAATACAACTTACAGACATTACACAGGATAGTGATAGGATAGTCGCTTCTTTCAGACAGTACACATTGAAGCTTAAATTAAAATACACACCTGCTAATTCGCTAGGTTATTTACTTTGCCAGTGGTGATTAAGACGACGGTGGGCACTGGATTTACCGCATGACAAAATAGAGAAGCAAATGTTACATTTATTTTGGAGGTCTAGATAGTAGTGGATGGACCCGTCCCTCCTCAATAATATCTTGATGCATGTTTTAGTCGATGTCGATTTGGTTTCATTAACGTCTTCTGGCGGCAGTTTCTCTCTGTGAGTTAAAGTAAACAGCAGCGACAGGAAGCCCCAGCTCATTCTCCTTAGCAAATTCACGAGTGTTGAAGCCATCCCTTGTGGCTGGAGGGGTCACAGTTTGTCTCCTTTCCTGCTTGAACAGTAGGAACACGAACCTATGTATTCCTATGTTAGGCCTTGGCATTTCGTAATTCACCACCTCTTTTCCTGCACAAATGCATAATAGGTTTACTCCAAGTTGGAGTACTTTCATGTTTGACCATATTAATTGAAAAAAAATAATAATAATAATCATAATTAATAATTCCCCAACATCATGGTAACAACTAATAGCATGATTATTTTGTTTAGTCAACTGAACAATGTCTATTGGGCTCTTAGAGTTTTTGAGATAGAGTTATTATTTGGTCTACCAAACGGTACTCCATCCAAATCTCATTCAATCGCATATAATCTTAATATGAGAAAGCAAAAGGTGAAATACACTTTAAATATTTTCAGATTATGACAACCTTTGGTTAAAAGAGAGATAATAATTGGCAAACAGAAATATTTGAACTCATTTTCGGATTTATTAAGAGTTAAAGGTTTGCCAAGTTTGTTACCAAATATCTAATCAAGTTATAGTTATGTAATGGTGTGACTCTTCTTATACTTTGACGACCAAAGAGAGTAATTATTTACATATATATATAATATAATATAATATTAAAACCATACCATATAAATGCGCTACATAACTATTGCATACATATATATATAGAGCTTATGAATACATTGCATCTCAGCATGTCCAGTCAGAAATAAACTCATCAAGTAGAATAGTGACTTCAAAAATAGTTGCTATGTGGTTTTGCTGACTTACCAAATGAGTCGTCCGTTGTTCCTGGGATATCTGTTACAATCCTGTCAGTACAATTAAAACCGAGAGCGTTAATAAATCCATATTATAATGCTAACTATAGTGAATAAATGAAAGAAACTTAAATTGCGATAATAAAATATATAGTTGTGTATTCTTCAATCAATTAATTAAGCTTAGAAGAAACCCATTTTTTCTTCTTTTTTTTTTTTTTATGTGAAGCTTCAATTCAATATACATACATACATACATACATACATACATATATATATATATATATATATATTATCCATGAGTGAATGAGTGTTTATATTACCAGTGCAAATGCTCTCTCTGGTATGGATCACTAGGACCAGGAACATCTGGGTCTGTCATCACCTGTAAAGTCACATAAAAAATATGGAATTAGTTCAAATCACATCCGCATACTACATATATTATTATGATTTCAAAAATGAAGTAGATGACCAAATTAAAAGGAAAAAAAAAAAAGAAAATTCTTCGTATATACAAATTAATGAATTTAGATCTGTGTATTTTCTTTACAAGAAAAATGCTAGCATATGCTTCAAGTGCGCTTGTATCATATTTACAAAACAAGACTCTTAAATATTTTTTTCTTTCTTTGATTCTTTATATAGTTTATGTGTCGTATTTCTATTTAGTAACATATGAATTCAGTGGAATCCAGCGGCAAACACCAGGAGAACAAGGTGGGAATGGGAAAGGGATCCCTATCATGGCCCTCTCACTTCGATTTTTTTTTTTTTTTTTAAATGTTCCTTAAATATAAAATTAACTCAAAAGAATATTTTTGATTAAACAGTTTTACATTCCTACTTAGTCTTTTCTTAAAATTAGAACTTGCAACCCATTTCTTTTGTCAATTAATTTATTGAGCATACGCTATTTTCTGGCAATTAATGGAATGGAAAAAAAAAAAAAGAAAGAAAGAAAGAAAGAAAGAAAGGGAATAGATTATACCAGCGTGAAAAAAGATCTCATGTCTTCTCCATGAACTCGAACCCTAGGTTTAGCGGTTACGGCAGAAGGGAACAGCTCATGGCCATTATATACTTGCTTATTAGGGTTGTAAGTCACACTCATCTTCACACTAGGACAGAAACAATCAACCACATCTCCGATCACGCCACCGATCACAAGAGGATCTGATGACAGTTTCGCCATAATAAATCGAAATTGACAAGAAAAGGAGGAGTAGACTAATTGGAGATTTAGATGATTTGTTTCGAAAAGGATCTTTAAGAGATTAACCGGGAGACTGAGAGCTTCTTTTCAAAAGTATATATATGTAATTCTGCTAGGAGGGTTGTTTCAGTGGAAAGGTACAAGGAGATTGAAGAGACCCTCTTATTTATAGTGTGTAGGAATGTATGCAGAAGCATTTCAATGTTCGTGGTCCAGGAAAAAGGCTCAGCAAATGGGAAGTGAAACATCTTTCAGTAACTTATTAGCTTATGCTAGCTAGTAGACAGCAGTTTTCTTTTTTTGGGTAAAGGGACAGCAGTTTTCTTGGTTAGGGGCAAGCTATCTATCTGAAAAAAAAAAAGAGTTATGCTTATTCTCCTTTTCTCCTCCTATTAATATTATATATATATATATACACACACTTGCATGATTGTTTGGAATCACTCAAATTTCTATTTTTATCACCTTTCTCATCGCATGTTTTGGCTTATGCCATGTTAATTTTTGTTGGAAATCTATTGTAGTCGATTTGTGCTAAACACCAATTATGCACTCTAGATGCTTGAGAGAAGATTGAGAGTTTGGAAAATGAAGTTGAATGGAAAAATGATTGTGCTACTTCTATTTTAATTATATGAGTATTTATATATTAGTTGTGAGCTATAACTAAACTAAACTAATTCTAGCAAATAACTATAAGTAGCTAATAGATAAAATTGTACAAGTCTGGTAATAAATATCTGTATATACAAGTATACTCCAAAGTTAATATAAGTCCTACCACCACCACCCTCGCCACCCCCCACCCCACCCCCTTAAGTTGGACCTAATTGAAGGGCTAACTTAGAGCAAAGGAAGTGTAGTTGTCACTTAATGAGAGCCTTGGTTAAAAGATCAATAACCTGTGATGTTGATGGAACATGAAAATGAGAAAGAAAACTCAATTGAACATCGTCACACACAAAGTGCATGTTAATGTCTATATGATGAATTGGAAGTAATCAAAATGGCAAATTTATTATCACAATGAAGAATAACAGGAAATGAAAGAGGAATTCCAAGATCACATAGCAAGTAGGACATCCATAAAACTTCCTTTGTAGTAGCTACCAAACTGCAATACTCAACCTTTATTGTGGATGTGGATACAGTTGGCTGTTTCTTGGTTTTCTAAGAAATTCAAGTATGCCCAAGAATAATACAATAGCCAGTTAACAACTTATAATGTAAAGAGGAACCCAAATCAAAGTTAGAACAAGCACTCAACACAAGATCATTATTAGCTATATAAAATAGCCCCAAATAAAAAGACCCCTTAAGATATCTCAAGAGTTGCAGCAAGGCATGATAATGAGGAAGTCTTGGTGATAAAACAAACTGACTAAGGCATTGAATTGTGTATGAAATGTTCAATCGAGTGAGTATAACATAGAATAATCTGCTTGTTGCTATTGGAGTTTTTGCAGGGTTTATAACCAGAAAGGCCAACATCATCTAATTAATCCAGTATAAACTTCCACTGATTAAAAAGACAAGCAGTGGTTCAACAAAGTTCTAAGTTAAGGAAGAATCTAGCTTGTCCGAGGTCTTTAATAGTATAGACCTTGTCCAATTCTTGCTTAATATCAATAATGAATGCTACATCAGAATACGTTAGGAGCATGTCATTAACTACAATAATATAGCTACAAAACCATTAGGACCATCATGAGTATAAAGGGAATAATCATGTTTGGATTGAACAAATTCATGAGAACTAAGGAGCTTGGAAAATTTCAAGTTCCATTGCCTAGAAGCTTGTTTTAGACAGTATAAGGATTTCTTTAACTTGCAAACTTGCCCAAGCAAAGCTTTTTCATAACCTTCTAAAGGAGTTATATAGATATCTTCATCAAGATATCCATGAAGAAACATGTTATTAATGACAATTTAATGCAAAGGCCAATTTTTAGATATCATTGTAGCAAGAGCAAGTCTAATACTTCGAAGTTTAGCTACTAAGGAAAATGTTTCGTGATAGTATTCACCCTTTTTTTGAGTGTACACTTTAGCTACAAATTGAGCATTATGTCTCTCAAAGGTGCCATCTAGCCTATATTTAGTCTTAAACACCTATTTGCATCTAATTGCCTTTTTCCCTTTAGGTAAACTTATTAATTCCCAAATTTCATTACATTTAAGTGCATCTAACTCACATTTCATAACATCAAACCATTCTTTTTGTTAAGCTGCTTGTGAGTAAGAAGTAAGTTCTTTAGTAGCAAACACATGAGCCAACGAAGCAATATATTCTTTAGGAAGATGGGTAAAATGTTTGGGTAACAGTAAAGGGTAAGATGTATTGGTAAACATAATATTAAAAGGCATACTGTTGGTATCAGGTAAAGCAAGAGTGTTATTAACGTGATGAATGAAGTCTTGCAACCACTTAAAAGGTTGTTTTTGCCTTGAAGAGATTCAAAGAGGCACAGCTTAAGGAATAGAAGCAGGCTGATTGCCTGAAATGTGATTTGGAAGTGATTGTATAGTAGGACTTGAAATCTAATTAGTAGGTTATTGAATAGAAGATGTAAGACTAGTCTGACTATCATGAAATTGATTAATAACAGGCCAACCAATAGAAGACTAATCAGTAGAATTGAATGACTCAAAAGAAACATGTTAGTTTAGAAAAGGCACAAAATGCTGAAAGGAAGATGAATGATTAGAAAGAAATGGGAAAATGTGTTCAAAGAATATAATATCCCTTGAAACAGAAATTTGTTTGGTTTCTAAGTTGTACACTTCATACCTTTTTTAGCTAGGAACATATCCTATCAAGATACACCTTTATCCTCTTGGCTCAAATTTGTCTTTAGGGTAAGGTTGAGTTCCAATGTAACACAAACACCCCATAACTCTCATATAACTATAATCTAGTGGGGGAACCATACAAAAGCTCATGAGGAGATTTCTAATCCAAACTTTCCATGGGCATCTTGTTAATCCGGTGAGTAGCAGTTAAAACATACTCTCCCTAAAAGGTTTTTGGTAAATTTACATTAATCCTTAAGGCTTGTGAAAAATCTAAAAGATGTCTATGCATCCTTTTAACCACTCCATTTTGTTGAGGTATGCAAGGTATAGTTCTTTAATGAACAATTCCCAACTTAGAAAACAAAGATTAACATAACTTGGACAAGAACTCACCCCCATTATCTATCCTAATGACTTTTAGTGCAACTTGGAAATGATTCTTCACAAAGCAAAAAAACTAATGAAGTAAGGAATGCGACTGATGTTTGCTTCTCATCAAATAAGTCCATGTGGACTTAATAAAATCATCAATAATGGTTAAAAAGAACCTTGCACTAGAAATTGAGGCAATAGCATAAGGTCCTCAAACATCAACATGCACTAATTAAAAAGCAAAAGTAGACTTGTATTTACTTTCAAGAAATGGAAACCTATGAAACTTAGCTTACTAACATGTATCTCAAATAAAGGACTTGAAGTTTAGACCTTTACAACATGACAAATGTTTTAGTTTTGAAACAAAAGGATACCCCATACGGACATGTAAAAACTAAAGCAAAGAATCATTAACAAATGTTTGAAAAGCATGCTGATCAATCTAGCCTTTATCAATTGTAGACATCCATATGTTGGAGTCTACATGTAGGATATACAAACCATCAACAACTTCTGCTCTTGGTATAGTATTCCTAATACTTGGGTCCTGAAATTTGAAAGCAAGTTTATCAATTGAAGTATTGAAATGTTGGTCTTATAAAAGTTTAGGTGCTAAGAGTAGGTTATGTGATAAATGAGTTACTAATAGCACTCAGTGTAAGGTAAGGTTGATTGATAGTAATGGATCCAAAGTATGAAACTTTAAGGTGCCTTCCATTAGGTAGTTTAACTAGTATTAGTTTGTGTAGTGACAACATATCATGAAATAGGTCAGGATAAGGGCTCGTACAGTCCGTGGCTTCGGTATCTACTACTCAAGAACTTGCATTCTTACTCGATGAGCTAAAACAATAAGAATGAGTAGATGCTATACCTGTAAACTCCATGATATTGACAACCATTTCTTCATAAGTCTTGTCCTTTAAACTACGTATGAGCTTAATGACTTCATTGCAGACTATATGAATTAAACCTTTATCCATACAAGTTTCATCAATCCTCTGATGTACCTACTCTAAATCCACATCAAAAGGAGAATCAATATTAGTCCTACAAATAGAAGCAAAATTAGCGTTTTTCCTAAGACCACTCTTATTGTTTTAATACACCCTTTCCCGTTTATACCACTCTAAGTAACCTTTCAATTGAAAGCATGAATCTACCGTACACCCCTCATTTTTACAATATCTACGCACAACTCTTCTAATTTGTGTTATAGCATTTCTCCTATTAACCTGTTGTTTAGCATCATACTTACTAACTAGGCAAGCCGAAGGATCCAAGTCAGTGCTAAGAACAGAGGTCACTTCCTTTTGTTTCTCTACCTACTACAACAAATATAATGCCTTATTAATTGAAGGTGTAGGATCCATTGATAGGATTTAATTGTGTGTACTGTCATAACTTTCATTCTTCACTCCCATCAAGAATTCAATTAGTCGTGTATAGGACTCATATTCCAAAATTCTATCATTTAACTTACATGTACAATTCAGTAAACTACCATATTCATAGCTTGGGTAAGAATGTACAGCTTGAAGCTCATCCTAAAATTTCTTCATTCTACTATAATATGCACTAATTGACATATTTCTTTGCTTCAAGTTAGAAATCTCATATTAAATATGAAAAATAAGAGGCACATATAACTCCATAATGCTCAAAAATTTCATTCAACAATTCATATGTAGAGTGTATGTATAAGAACCCTTGAGCTATATCATTATTCATAGAGTTTAAGAGTCAACAACTGACCATAAAATCACACCTAGTCCATTTTAACAACTCTCATGAATTTTCATCCAATTTTAACAAACTTCCATAAATGAATCTAAGCTTAAGTTTTGCTCCTGAGGCCATCTTTATAATGCTACTACTCCAAGCAATGTAGTTTGTTCCATCAAAGACAATATTTCTGATTGACATTAATGAACTATCAAATTCACTTAAATACATCAAATCAATGAATTTTCAATGCTTTGACACCATATAGGAAATCTACTGTTGTCAATCTATACTAAATACCATTGATGCACTTGAGATGCTTGAGAGAAGATTAAGAGTTCGGAAAATGAAGTTAAACGGAAAAATGACTGTACTACTTCTCTTTTAGTTATATGAGTATTTATAGATCAATTGTGAGCTATAACTAAACTAAACTAATTCTAACTAACCGTAAGTAGCTAATAAATATAATTGTACAAGTCTGGTGATAAATATATATATGTATAAGCATCCTCCAAAGTTAGTATGAGTCGTAATAAATTTCATGGAATAGGTTTCAAATGTTTCAATTTGTTAACAATGTAGTTTCCATTAAGACTTTAAGACTTTACTAATGATATGTAAGAAAAAGATAAGTGAAAAATATGTAGTTTGAAAACTTGTTATACCTTAAATCTAATAAACTAATAGGAGAGATGAAGGAAATTTTTTAAGACTCAGAATCATGTTTATATATATATATATATATAAATATATATATTTCTCTTTTTTTTAATGGTTAAGCGGACTAAAGGATAGTAACTGTTTATGGAGAAATTTAAAGGCAAAGGAATCCACACTCAACGCAAGATTCTCTCTTAGTCCCGTTTGCCAATGTTCTGATTACATAGTCTGAATCGTCTATCACCACAGTCAAAAGGTCTTAATAGATAGGCACAGCCCCTAGACATGCAGTCATAGTTTTAATCATTGCCATTCCACTATTGTCTAACGAATTATCTCTCATCAGCTCGTGATATACGAAACTAGATTTAAAACAATTTAATATTTCGTGGAGCTTGAACAAGACCTTATCATACTTATTATACGAAAATAAAGCTCCGTATATCCGATGATTATCCGTGTAAATTCGATAACAAGCTGCCTAAATAATCTTATTAAGAAGTATTTCTAAAATTTACGAAGAATTAAACCTCAGCTGCTTAAGAAAACAGGAATTTTAATTGAATGAAAGAAGAAATACGATGACTCTAGCTCCTACAACCATGCTTTGGTCTGTCTTGTCTTGCCATAGCCAATTAGGCAAAGCTAGTTTTGAGTTTTTCGGCCTGATATGGTTCCGTCATGGTTTTAGCTTTGCCAGAACGCAAAACCTCGTGTTCAATAGGAGCATGGGTTTGCAGGACGGCTTTGACTCAACTAGGCTACTGTGCCCGTTCCACATATGCGTTTATTTATGGAAAATTACGCTCAAGAAAATCAAACGTTCGGAATAAAATTTAAATAAGAGATCCAAGTAATTAAAATAGTTAATCAACATTACCGTAAATAGTTCAAATGAAAAATTAAAATTTTAGTTTTATTTTAATTTTAATCCTTATTTGAACCTTTTATGATAACGTCGATAATCTACTTTAATTATTTAAAAGTCCAATCCTATATTTAAACCACTTAATATAATGTTGATTATTTATTTAAATTACTTGAAAGTTTGATCCTAAACGTCGATCCTCCACATGTAATTCTCCCATTTGTCTTCGGCATCTTGGTGAACTCATAGCACTAATTTGGGAAAATAACGAGTGCAGCTTAATAAATTTTTTGGCCATGGCATTGTTGGGACGAGTATACAGAATGCATTAATTTGATTGAGTTTTCGAGTAGCTTTGGAGTAGGATAGGACTAAAGATAAATGAAATATAAATGTTAGAATATCTTAAAATTACAAGAGATTTGAATAAGAAAAAGCAAAGCTAGATTAGGGATCTAAGACGAGCAAATCGACCAACCAAGAAAGCTAATCGACCACCATGAGTTATAGACGATTGAAGATGTATGTAGTCCAAAAGGAAAAAAAATTATCGAGTATCATATATATATATATATACTAACATAATTATTATATGCATGGTAACAAAATTAGTAGTTTCTAAAACAATTATCTTCTGTGTATTGTATGCACATTATATATGTTAAAATTTAACTACCATTTACACATCATGTGTATATAATATGTAGTGAAGATAGTGGTATAACAGTATAAATTTTTGGTAAACTTTTGGTGGTCTAACAACTATGTGCAATAGTGGACTTACAAAAAACCCTCTGTGACATTGTTAATGAGGGCCTTTCGATGGTCAAGTTAATGAGGAGAGTATTGGAGCTTAAACAATGTGAGAGCAATATGTTGAGAGAGTTTCCAAAAGTGGCAAAAGGATCCCTTACCTAGTGGCCGTGTTCCTATTTATAGGTTAAGGGATTTGAAATGCTCAAATACATGGTAGGAAGGGATTGGCTATTATAAAACCTAAGGGAGCAGCATTGTCGGCATGAGAAAAGACTTATAACCCTTTGTCGGCTAACAAAGGCTAAAGAGATAGGCCTATCATATCGGTAGAAGGTAGACGCCCTAACCTAGCAGCTAGGCCATAGACTGTATGTTAGGCGATCATTCAACATTTAATGATAAGAAAGAAAAAAATGAGGAGAATAAGGCCATCTTGGCGAGTTGGCTAGTGAGCTCCTCAAAGACAATTTTCATGCAGGAAGGCGGGCTCTCCTCTTGTAGTCGAGGAGCAGGAAGGACAGATCTTCGAGAGTAGGCCCCTAAAGTGCTTAAGGGTAGGCCTAAGCTAGGCAAGTAAAGCTTGAGCACATGCCAAGCTATCCTTTAGGTGATCTAGAAAGGATATATTGCTACACTTTTCGAGCTCACTAGGGGACTTGTACCTCTAGAGCCCCAAGGCTAAAGGCCAACCTTCAACATGTAGCATGTAATACTTAACGAACCTTTTTCCCGTAGTTAATAGAGCGTTTGTATTTGAGGCTTTTTGTAGTTTCTTGATTTGATTTTCTTGGTGTATAAATGATTATTTTCTTATTGAAGGCTATTCTCTCTCTTTCTCTTTCCCTTACCCCCCTCCCCTTATATATATATAAGTATATATATATATATATATATATAAATATATATAATGATATCTCATAAATCAGCAATCAAGACATGAATATCTAAGTATTAGGACAAAATCCTGTCCTTATACAATTAGAATCAATAATTAATTTAAAGCATTTAGGAAAATAAATCAAGTAGAGTAAAAATTTACGAGAAACATGATAACTCTAATTAAGGAATTTTCATATACTTAGAAGTAAAAAATATAATAAAATATCAGGAATATAATCAAAATAGTGAGAATTAACTTTATATGAAACCCTAAAGTTGTATTTAGATCGATCATACCTAAATTTAGGGCTTTTAGTAAAGAATATTCGATTGAGTCCAAACTCTACAATTAAGTTAAAAAAGTTAGTTAAAGTGGCCTAATAAAGTTAGATTTAAAAAATAATGATAAAAAATCCCAAATTTAGCTTTAGAAATGTGATTATTCAATATAGTGTAAAAATAATCGAAACCTCTTAAATTGAGCTCAAAATACGATAAGGACTTAAAGATAAGTTAATTAAACAATAAAAGAAAATAATATAGCATAATACACTATATGAGTATACACGTATTTTTATGAGTATACTCGGTATATATAATAAATATACTTGTAAGTTAACCTAAAATTATATAATTATGCATAATAAGCGACAAAATTACAAAATTAAATAGGAAAAGTATCTTAAAAATAAAAGATATGATAGAAACATGATTTTATATATATATAATTACTCATTATGTGTATGATATATATAGGATACTGTAGAAGGCCAAATTTAATATTGGACTTTAAGCCCATTGTTTAAATAAATTTGACTCTTTGGGCTAAGGTAATAGGGTTCGAGGAGCTAAGCTTATGAGCCCATAAATGATCGGGATAATTAAGGGAGATTTAGCATAGCAAGCTTAAAGTAAGGTACATCTAATCTAACCTTTCTCAACTTGGCTCATACTAATAGAATAAGGTCATTTGGGCCTAAGTCTATAAAGGAGGCCCATCTCCTAATCCATTAAAAAAGAAGGGATTGATCCTAACCCTTGATCGTCATCAAGATCTGACGGATAAGATCAAGAGCCATCATTTATAAATACCCCTCTCCTTCCTTCATTTAAAGAAAAGAGAATGGGCATTAATGTTATTACTCTACCGGATTCTCACCATAAAAGATCAAACACTCAAATACCTCAAGAAACATTATCCCGTTCTTTATCATTAGTAAAGTTTGATGCTTTCAAACTCCTTCACCTGTCATTGAAGTGTTAAAGCCTTGTTGAGATCGCCTACTCCTCATCCCTACCCTTCTCTCTTGGTCATCCCACACAAGTCACTCAAGTCATTTCCTTAACCACGTACAGTATAACTTCACATGTAGCACGCACATGATCCTTACATTTGTACTCAAAGCTACCCCTTACATTTTCTAGCAAATCTACTAAGGAAGGGAAGACTTGATACTCACATCATGGTATCTCTAGGGTGAAGACAACCCAATCCTACTGAAGGAGCTAATCAAGAGCAAGATACTGCTATTGCAACCCAGGACCAAAATCAACCTCCAGTTGGAGACACAAGCTAAGGAGATGGCACCCTTGATAATGCGCAATTGATACGAGAGTTGTAAGAAACTAATTAAACCCTAGGCGAACTCATGGCGATGTTCACCCAATGCGTACTTGCTTTAGCTGCCTTTATTGCTGTACAACAAGGAATAATTTCCTCAAATCCTTCTAATGTAGTGCAACAAAACACTCCACTCAACCCTCCTACCATCAACGAGCATGTCACTCCTAAAGTTGAGCAACAACTTCCTGCTACGGAACCCACAAGTACGCAAGATTCATTACCTAAAGTAAGGAACCAAGGAGTTCAGATTGGAGGCTCGTCATCCTTATGTGCCATACCATGTGTCACGATTGTTGACTCTGTACAACCAATACCAGTGAATCTCATGTCTGCAAGATCTACACTTGTGAATCTCGTACCCATACACCCTATTCTTACGATGTCACTAAGGGTAGAAGCGTTGACTCAAAGAGGGTTGTTTGTGACCAAGGAAGATTTGGACATGTATTTAAAGGAGATACAAGTGAAATATGTAGTTGAGATGCTAAAACTTAAGCTTCCATATCACCAACGCATTGTCGCAAAACCATACCGTAAGGATTATGTCGGCCCAAAGTTCATGCTATTTAATGGCAAGAAAAGAAGTGCTAAAGAACATTTGCTAAAATTCATCGAGACAATGGAAGTATATGGTCTAGATGACGATTTGAAATTGAAAGAATTTTCTAAGTCACTCATCGAAAAGGCATATAGTATGTTAATCTCCCTCTGGGTTCAGTAGATTTATGGGGTAATATGTATAGGATGTTTTTGGAGAAGTTTTTCTCCACTGAAGAAAGGGTTACCCTTACTGACATGAGAAGGATCCGTTAAAGGTCCAAAGAAGATCTCATGGTCTATATTGAGTGCTTCAAGGAGTGTTTGCTAGATATACAAGATGTTTGTAATGAAAGGGAGTTGGTTAAGATCTGTATCCAAGGAATGTTTCATGAGTACGTAGTTTACCTCGAGAATCTTTGCGTGACTTCCTTTTCTACGTTAGTTAAAAATGTATGAAAGACTAATAACTTGATGGCACAACAAAGAAGTGAAGTTGGAAGATTTAATGAGCATTCTTCGTTTGTAAATGCTACTCAAAGCGAGTCATCAAGGGGAATAAAAAAATGATAAGCACATTGACCCTAGGCCATCTTTGACATACCCTTGTCCTATGGCCAAAGTGCATGAAATGCTTGACCAATGGCTCCATGATGGGAATATTAAGCTCTCGAAGGTCGAGCGCCTCCCTATAAATGAGGAAAAGAATGATCCCAAGTATTGTAGATTTCACCGGATCATTGGTCACCCAACTAAAGATTGTTTCACTTTAAAGAAAATATTTAATGATCGAATTACACGTAGTGAGTTGATCATTGATAACAATGATGTTAGAAATTATCCACTTCCTGCCCAAAACAATCGAAGAGGTGCTATCAACACCACTAGCCATGATCCCATCATAATTGAAATGATTGATGCCCAAGCTACTAAAAGTGACGAAGATAAGGGAAAGTCAATTGAAGCTCAAGGTGACGAACACCTGCCTGTCATTGCGGCTCAAGATGATGAACACCTGCTTGTCATTGTGGTATTGTTAAAGGTAGCTAATTTTAAGAATTTCTTTTATCTCTTGGGTTTCAATGAGAAAGCCTGCCTTGCAGCAACAACTGCACTTACATGGATCTCTGAAGGTCAATACGTAGAGTAGTACAACGTAACCTGTAAAGAGGATGGCTACGGGATACGAAAATGCAATTTTATTTATTGATGCAGACATGTGTGTGAAGAATTGCAATCACAATTGCCCCTTATATGTGGAAGGTGTGCTTAATGGGTGCCCAATCAAGTGAACATTCATTGATAATGGTTCTTCACTTAATATCATGCCAATGAGTACTTTTAAGGCTACCGGAATCGATGCTCAACGGCTAGTTAAGCAGCCTATCTCAATAAATGGATTTAGCCATGCCCCTACGAATTCTCTTAGGTATGTTAATGTTGATCTCAAGGTTGGGTCTATCCATAGTGTTATTACCTTTCATGTGATCGATGCACCGGTCCAATACCATATACTCATTGATAGGAAGTGGTTGCACAATCACAACTTAATCCCATCGACATTGCACCAGTGTATTAAGGGTCATTGGAAAGGGAAGGATGTGTTCATTTTAGCTACCAAGAATCCTTTTGAGCAACATGAATCACACTTTACTAAGTTGGCTTACTTTGATGAATTTGCTGAGGAGGGTGAAATTGTGATAGCTAAACCTTCTGGTGTCCCATTACCTACATGGAAAGAAGTTCAAGAGGGCCAGCAAAAGAAGAGAAGGATGCGCGGATGTCATGGGGGAAGGAAGAAGAACAAGCAAGCTAAGGAAATTAAAAGCTTCATCCGAAAAGACGGAAGAAGGGTGTACTGCTTATGATAGTCTGAGGGGTCTTAAGAGGTATATCTCTCCTCTTCAGATCCCATACTGGTACAAGAAGTCTAAACTGCCCTACAATAGCTACAGGACCAAATGAGGCCACAGGTTGAGGAAATAGAAGAATTAGATCTAGTGCGACTAAGAGAGTCGCAGCAACCAATCTTTATAGGCAGGAGCCTCCTACGAGAAATAAAGGGGCATATTATCGAATTGCTAAAAGAATACAAAGATGTGTTTGCATGAACCTACGAAGAGATGCTAGGATTGGACTCTAGTCTCATAGTATACAGACTAAGTGTTGCTCAGGGAATTACACCTGTTAAGCAAGGACAAAGTGTTTTCCACCCTGAAATTGAAGTGCAGATCAAGCAAGAAGTCGAGAAGTTATTACAAGCTGGATTCATAAGGCCAATTCAACATCCTACTCGGCTTGTTAATATTGTCCCTGTAAGAAAAAAGAATGGACAAATAAGAGTATGTGTAGACTTTTGGGATTTGAATAAGGCTTATCCTAAGGATGACTTTCCTTTACCAAATGTTAATACTCTGATAGACGCAACTGTAAGACATGACTTGTTCTCATTTATGGACGAATTCAGTTGTTACAATTAGATTAAGATGGCAATTAGGGATGCGGAGTGTACCGCCTTTCAAACACCAATTGAAAATTTTTATTATATTGTCATACCATTTAGACTTAAGAATGTAGGCGCCACTTATCAAAGGGCAATTTTTATTATACTGTCATTCCATGACATGATGCATGACTTTATGGAAGATTATATTGATGACATAATCATCAAGTCTAGGAGAGCGCCTGATCATCTGGTTCATTTGCAGAGGGTTTTTAAACAATGTCAACCGTATAAGCTCTACATGAACCCTCTCAAATGTGTCTTTAAAGTGTCTTTAGGGAAGTTCTTGGGATTTGTTGTCCATTGAAAAGGAATCAATGTTGATCCTGCAAAAGTATGAGCTATAAGATCGATGCCATCTCCCGCCACTTTAAATGAACTAAAAGCTTTCATAGGAAAGGTCTCCTATATCAGAAGGTTTATACCTACACTTGCTGAGATCTCATACGCATTGCACCAACTTCTAAAAAAGGGAATTTCATTTGAGTGGGGGCAAGTCCATGAGGACACAATTCAAAAGATTAAGATGGTCTTGACCTGCCCTCAAACAATGACCATACTTATTAAGGAATTGCCATTGATCTTGTATCTTACTTCTACTAGCAGGTTTATTAGAGCTTTACTCGTTCAAGAGATAGTGGGTCAAGAACGACCTGTGTACTATTTGAGTCGGACCCTTTAAGGGGGCGAGGTCAATTACTTGGCTTACAAGAAGCATTGCCTCGCACTGGTGTTTGCCATGCAAAAACTACAATATTACTTCCTTGCACATAGGATCAATTTGGTAACTCGTTCCAATCGGTTTAAATATTTATTGTCATGACCAGCTTTATCAGGATGAGTTGCTAAGTGGGTACCCCTTCTTAGACAATTTGATATTTCAGTGTAATCTCCCAAAACCATCAAGTCACAAGCCCTGGCCGATTTGTTATCATACTTCTCGAATGCCTAGGAAGGTTCAATTACAGATGCAATATTGACTAAGTTTCATGAAGATTCCTTATTGGTTGAAGCGGATAATGAATGGATGCTTCAATTTCATGGTTCTACAGGGAATCAAGGTTAGGGAGTGGGAATTGTGTTGACCTCACCTAAAGGTCAAGAGATACCATTGGCATTTAAACATGATTTCTAATGTACTAATAATAAAGATGAATACGAGGCATTATTACTAGGCTTATTATCTGCACGAGAAGTTGGAGCATGTCATTTATGTATTCAGGGCAATTCGAATTTGATCATTAAACAGGCCACGGGTGAATTTAGCTTAAAGGAACCTTCACTTACGCCTTATAAGGCTATAGTACAAGCCATGGTTAGAAAATTTAACTCTATACAATATGAGCATACAACTCAATCAATGAATCAATATGCCGATGCTTTGGCCACATTAGCATCCAAGATCCCAATTTATGATGCATATGATAAAGTGAGCGTCCAAGTAGTCAAGAAATTTATACCGTACAAGCTTTAAATTTTGTTGATGAGGATGAAGAGTTGCAAGATGATTGGCGTATCCCACTTATGGAACAGATAGCGCACCCCAGTGCCACTTTTATTTCAACCTTAAAGAATTTTGTCAAAATCAAAGGGATGTTATACTATAAGGGTCCAGAAGGTGTTTTGTCTTGATGTGTTGGTTCTAAGGAAGCCTGTCTCAAGTTAGACAAGTATCACCAGATCTAGTGTAGAGAAGAGGGGACACCGCTGTATCATCGTATTCAACGTGTAGGCTATTATTGGCCATTAATGGCTAAAGACGCGTTTCAAGTGCAAATGCATTGCCTTAAATGTTTTGAGCTCCCTAACTAAAGTGAGTGCAATTTCGTATCTAGTGCTGGGGACTGGAGGCACCCGTACATTGATTATTTGAGGAACTATGTGCTACTAACGAATAATACGGATGCTAAACTCGTAAAGCAAAAGGCCAAAAAATATCTTATGCATGAAGACGAGCTCTATAGAGTATCATTTATGGGAAAGCCCTTAAAGTGCATTGCTCCTCCTAAAACGGAAACAATTTTGACTAAGTTGCATGTTGGAGAGTATGGGGAACACCAAGGAGGAAGGAAGCTATATTATTACTTGCTTGATAGAAGATACTATTGGCCAACAATGGAAGTGGACGCTTTCAACTTTACCAAGTAGTGTGTTATCTGTTAATAGCATAGCAATGCCATTCACGCTCCTACGATCACACTCCATAGTATCACTACTCCTTGGCCTTTTCACACGTGGGCATTTGATCTTATTAGGCCTATACACCCACTATCAAGAGGATGTATTTGGATTTTGGCAAGAATTCAATTATTCACAAAGTGGGTAAAGGCAACTCCTTTAAAGAAGACAACAGGACCAATAGTTGCAAGTTTCATGAAGGAGAATGTCATATGTAAGTTCGGAATCCCTAAGTGTGTTTTATCTGACAACAGCACTCCTTTCATCAATTCGCATGTCTGCCAACTGCTGGCTTCTTGTAATATTGATCATGTAAAGTTCACGCCTTACTACCCAAAAGGAAATGGACAAGCCGAGGCCACTAACAAGAGCTTGTTGAAGGTACTCAATCGTATGGTTTATAATAATCATAAGGAAAGGCATGATAAGCTGTAAGCCCCACAACCAATCACTCAAGGTTTTGATCGGTTGAAAGATCCGATCAAGCCTAAATTATAAACTATTGAAAGAAATATTAGTAAAAACGATCCCGTAAACGTGAATTTAAGAAAATAAGTAATAAAATAGGAGATTATAAAATTTTCAAATTTTAAGCATAATAATTGTTAATTACTGAAAAGGCAAAAAATGTAATCTAATAACTAATAAATTACTAGAGATAAATTATATGTATACTAAAAATTTTAGAATGACCAAAATAATAATTAGGAATGTTCACGTATACCCCACATGTATTTACGTATAGATAAAAATACGCGAAATTACCTAAATTGGCCAAAAACTTAGTAAATAATTAAAGAAAATTATAAATTAATTGTGGAAAAATCAGAAAAAAATCAAAAGAGTGGAATGATGCAAATTTGGTCATGGCAAGTCAGAACCTAAAAAAGAAAAATCAACCAATTAAATTAGAACAACACAAAAGCCAAAAATCAAGGAATAAGGCAATTGTCTTGTCCAATTTAATGCACAATAATTACACTAAAGCTCTATAAATAGCAAGAAAAATTCAGAAGCTCATTTGGACAGATACAAATCAAAGAAAATTAGGGAGAGGCGAAAATTGAGAGAAAAATTCGGTTTAGGAAAAAATTAGAAAAAGTTGTGCAATTAGGGCTTTCAAAGGGAACCCACACCAAATGAGCAGATGGAAGTAGATGGCCACCACCACCACACAGTGGTGGTAGCGCCCAGGCCGGCCGACAAGGCCACGGTGGCCGGAGCTACCCAAATCGGTGAGTTCAATTTCCAGCCTAATTCTTATGTAATTTTGTAAAAATAGTAAATATTATTAGAAAATTATGAATTTTGTTATTCTAGAATATTTTTGTATGTAGTTTGTAGGAAAAATATTATTTTGATGAAAATATGCCTCGTGATGTAGGGTCCTTAAGAAATCATGCAAAACCGAGCATATTTCGGTTTAGAAATAAATGACCTTAGAAGTGTAGTTTCGAGCCCAAAATTTTTGTATAGATTACTTAGATAATATAAAACAGTGCTATGAAGCCCGTTTTCAAAAATTAATTTTCAAAATTTTTAGATAATTTTTAGGCCCTAAAATGAGGCATAAAATGGGTAATTTAAGGTTAATTAAGTAATTAAATTATTAATTACTAACTTAGTGAATAAGTAGATGTTTTAGGATGTTGAAATTTGATGGAGTATGATACTTGTAGCAATTAGAGTGTTAGATGTAATTATTAGGTTAATTATGTAGTAAATAAGTAATATGGAAAAATAGTACATTTTAAGTTAATTTTGTAAATTAAGGTAATTAAGAGTAAAATCTGATTTAGGATAAATTTAGACATTTTGAAATGTTAATTGATGTTTAGAAATGATAATTAGAGTGATAGAAATATTAGGAGTATATTATATACATAAAAAGTAATAATATATAATAGGTAATTATTGGAAATATAATAAATAGAAAATATTATAATAAAAATTGATATTTTGATAATAATAAAAATGTACAATAAATCTGATAGGAAACTTGAATTTATGTAATTATATAAAAAATGTAGAAATTTCTCACATCGGAAGTAAATTCGGTACACTAATAAAGATATAAGTGTACTGGGTGAAATAAAATACTGACTAGGGGTAATAATAATATTTAGGAGATTGGAAAGTAATGTGATTAATTTCACATTATGGGTTGAAACGAATTTCTAGGGTTAGAATATAAAACATTACTTAGAAATCGAACTAGAACCTAATTTAGAAATCGATGCGGAAACCGAACCTGAACCTAACCCCAAACCTAGAATAATTATAAAAGACTTAATACCTAGATAATTAGGTATATTAAACCTTAAACAAAACCTAACAATAAGCATTATAGGATAAAACGAACCTATAATAGTTATATGAAAAGCTGAAACCACGTTTGTGTTATAGGGATGATTGGCGATGGCCTGAGTAAATCGGACCTCGAGTGAGTAAGCGAGGAGTTGAGGTAAGTTGGGATTAATACGATGCTATATTTGGAGGCTTAAGATTATGCTTGGTTGTGCTTGTTAGATAGTTGAATGTGTACATGTGTTTGATTATGGGTGATGCTATGATTATGTTTGTTGCTCTGGCATGTATTGTATGATTTGTATGAAATGATTGATCACCCTAAACTAGACTTAATAGCAATCATAATCAGACATGCATGGCAACCCATTAGGGAAACTTAGACTCTCCAGCCAAATACCGACCCCTTCAAAAGGGATAGCACAAGATTGTATAATGGTCCCTTCTTCATCCTCAGTCGAACTAAGTGACAGGAGAGGAGGTTGCGGTAAGGGTGAAGTCAGTGGTTCGAAGGTAGTCGCAGGAGGAGTGAGGTCTCTATTGCACAAGCCTGGGTTTGGTCGTGAGCTGCTATTGCATTAATGGCAACTCCTCAACCCGAATTAAAGCGGACGCAATTTCTCTAATCTCACGATGGGTCGGACAACGTTATGCGATGGCATTTGCTTGTACATGCATTGCATCTAATAAGTGATTGAAAACCTTGTTGTGTTTCTGGTATAGTTTTAAGTCCTCTGTCCTAACTTACTGAGCTGTGATTGCTCACATCCCTATAGACGTCGTGCAGGTGCTGGCTAAGAAGCGGCAAACCACTATTCTGAAGCTAGCAACTGCTGGATCATAGGGAGTGAGGAAAAACATGTGAAGAATAAACATATATTTTTAAGGTTTAAGATTTTACTTTAGAATTTTTCATTTCCAAATACTGTAATAACTAGAAAATATATTACAAAGAAATATTGTAAACTTTAATTACAATAGCTGAATTATAGCATGTATATATATATCCTCACTTTCTTAGATTAATGATTTATTTAAATTACAAATTGTCTACTTCAAAGCGGGTTAATCATTGACGCCTTGTGTAGATCAGGTCTAAGATAGCGGCTGTAAGGCCAACTTCTATCTTAGGATGGTTTACACGGCGGGGTTGTTACGACTCTGCCGCTTCGGGGCGTGACACAAGCTACCCTTAGCGCTCTATGCCTACAAGACATCCAAACGAAGGCTAACACAAGCAACTCCTTTTTCTTTGGTTTACGGGGTTAAGGTGGTAATTCCAATAGAAGTTTTGATCCCATCTGCCAGGTTGATCGTAAATGCTAAACTTAAACCTGACACGTTACGAATGATGGACTTGGAGGCATTAGATGAAAGACATGATACCACTAAATGCAACCTTATCAACTATCAACATAGACTTAGAGTGGCATATGATTGTCTAGTGAGAAAAAAATCATTCCAGCAAGGTGACATCATACTTCGTGTAGCTGAACATATGTGCCGAAGTACTTCAGCACCCAAGTTTACACCTAAGTGGGAAGGGCCTTTCATAATTGAGGAAATGCACGAAAGTGGATATTGCAAACTTAAGAATCCTAGGACAGATGCTATTATTGCTCCTGTCAACTTTCAATATGTCAAAAAGTTCCATTTGTAAAGAGGAAACTATAGTAAAGATTACTAAATGAAGTTTACAGCTCGAGTCTTACGAGCTCATTTTGCATATCTATTTCTATTATTATCACCTTTATGCACTATGCATTAGAAGGAACAATGACAAAGTATTGGTATTTATAATGCTGCTACTTAGTAAGAGACTTGTCTCCCAAGTGCGCAATATGCATCTATCATATGAATTACTGACTGGTTGAGCCTTCAACTCCTAAGCACACTATATGATGCTCTATCAAGTAGGACAACGACTCATACCATGTGAGTATGCATTTGTGGAGCATGCCAAAATAATTAAGCAGTGAATAATACCCCCTTAACTCATGACATGATTATCCAATGGAACTAATGCCCGTAGTTGCAATCAATACCTCCATATTATTGGATCATATATTTGAATCGTTGTTTGCAAATGAGAATGCACTTCCAACACATAGGTTTTTTCTTGAAAATTTAGCAAGCCATGAAGTAATGCTTCATTATTGTCTTCTATTCTATAAAGTCATGCTAAGGAAACACAATATTTTTTCTAAGTGCATGATGGTTTGAATTCTTAAGAGCTGGCTAAGCCAGTAGATAACTCATATTAACTCATGATGTTTAGCATAAAAGCAAGTACATGTCAACGACTAAGGGATCTCAAACAAGTGAGAAGCTAAACAATACACATGAGGTTTAAAAAAGGCTAGATGCCCTGTGAAAAAAAAAATGCAAAGAAAGTAAGAGCAGCACTATGAAGACTCGAAGCTAGATGCTACAGCAGAATCAAGATCTGTGCCTCTAAGATGCTTCTCTCTCTCAAGTTTTGCCTCTACAAGTTCAGCTTTAAGTAGCTCACATCTTTCCTCAATGTCTCCACTGCCTAACACCTTTTGAGCCTCAACTGCAATTATCTCCATCTTATTGAGTTTAAACTTGAAAGTATGTGCTGCGATGACATTACTAATCAAAAGTTCAAGATTCTCTATGGTTAATGAGCGCCAAGCTTCATCAAATAACCCTACAGCTTGCCTAAGTAGGCCCAAGACATGAGTAGTTACATTAGAACCCGAACAGATAGACCCCATCCAAAAATCTCCCTCCATCCTGTATAAGCGCTCCAATAGTGCTAAGAGATCACAAAGTATGGTGAGGCTATGAAAGGAGGTGGTGTCTTCTGACCTCGCTATCGCCTTAGCTATAGCTCCTTCATCTCCATGTTATAATGTTCTAATCTTTGGGGGAGGGAGGACCTTAGAGCTTGCCTCAGGTAAGGTAGCATCAATTGAGGGAACAAGAACATCGTTTACACCTCTTACATCCGTAACAGCATTATCACTCTCAATGTTTGCTTCATCACCATAAAGATCCGCATGCATCAAGATGTCAGCATATGCCCAAATCTCCCCTTCCTTATGGTCATCAAATTTTTCTATATTCTCAAAATCTTTAAGAAGCCATGATTTACCGTGGGTCTCATTGTCACTTTGAGGAACACGATTCATTTCTTCACCATCACTACTCTCTTAGTCAGCTACAAGCCTTGGTGAACTTCCTCTCATGCCATCGTCTTCATCCCATTCTAAAGAGTCCCCTCTCATATCATCACAATCATCTCACTTTGACGTATCTTCACTCATGACGTCAGTGCCATCCTACTTAGTAGACTGCTCCAAATTAACCGACTCAGCCCTTATGTTCTAACTTCCAATCTCGGTAGTATTATGATGGTCTCTAGATTGGGATAGCTTATCTAAACCATATCGATTTGGGAAAGGGCGAATCATAGTAGGGGCAGATTTTGAAGATCCAGCATCATTCAATACATTAGAAATCCTTCGATCAGAGATGAACTTGCCTGGTGTTTGCTTAATCGACACATAATCACAAACTTCTACATCCTATATAGAGGAACACAAGAATAAAAACAAAAGAGAATGTGAGAAGGACATCTATATGCAGAGAATATTAGAGAGTAAAAAGTTGTAGCTAAAAAAAAGGGAGGAGGGGGCTTTAAGGAAGAAATGTTATACCTCAAAGGCGCAAGTGCGCTTCGCTTGCCTTATGACAAGTAGAAGAGGGTCGCTAACTTGTGTTTTCCCTTATGCACTCTTAGAAAACTTCTCCTCATCCTTCGAAAGACGTAGATAAAAATCATACTTGCGAGGTACTATTTCAAGAATATAATTTTTTATGGTTGTAGACATATACTTCTTAAAATGCTCTAAGCAATTACCTCAATATGTTAGCCACCTAGTAGAAGCGACTCTAAAGCAGCCAATAGAAGGGAAATACAATTGTCTCACCTCTAGCCAGATATTCTTAAAGTTACTAGGACACAGGTCTTTACAACATTTGTCGAAGTCTTCATTAATCTTTATTTGACAAGAAATACCCTGATCATACCCTAATTAGTGCACAACTTGATGAGGAAGCTAAAGCATGACCTTCTTCTCCAAAAAATGGCCAGAAGGCCCTTCCCAATCATGCAATGAAGGGATGCCCCTAAGCGTACACCATAGTATGAATCCAGCATCGGTAACAATAATTTTATCCTAAGCATCCACCAAAGTCACCAACCCTTGTGATCCTAAGGGATAGAACCCCTCAAACCATTGGAACCCGCTTATTCTTTTAGTGAAAGGATGAAAAGTGAATTCCCTTTATTCCCTTTCGTTATCAATGATCTCAAACAACTTCAATTCTAGCTTCCTATTAACCCATGCCCAAGCTCGAGGCTCTAGAGGATTTGGTTTCTTCGCAAGTCTGTTAAAATATCTTCTATAGTGCTCACAAAGAAACAATTCCAAGAATACTAAGTCTACATGAGATACTACCACATAACGTCCTTTGGAAAGCACCGAAGCTTCATAATAAAGGTCTAAGTATTGATACAAGGAACCTAGATAGAAAGGACCCAACATAAATCGCTCTCCACAAGTAATATGAATAGCTAGGTGGAAGAACCGTGGGCTAACTCCATCCTCTGAACCACTAAGAAATATGTATAAATAACAGTTTAGGCATGAACAATGATGAGGTTGCAAAATATACAGGTACTTGCCTATACTAAAAGCGAGGGCCTTCTTTCCTAGTCCCATTCTCCCTGAAAAAATGCTTAAGCCATTGAGAGTATGTAGCCTCCTTCCTAATACTAATGGCCACTTTCAAGTCGTCCTCTAAGGCTACCAGTGTTTCTTAATCAATATTTGATACAGAAGCCTTTACAATATCAGTCAATCCCAAGTCATGAAGTTGCAACAACATGACTACTTCTTCTAAGGTTGGGGTGATCTTGCCCCACGAGGTTATAAAAGTATAGGATTGAGTACTCCAGTGGGCAATAAAAGCCCTCCATAAGCTTACATCATTTATCTTGCCAACCAACTTTGAGGAAATAAATATCGGGAGAAAGACGTTTGCTTTCAATAATTTGCCCGCATATCTTGAATCATTCAAGATGGAGTTTGCCCATTGTGCCCATCCTTTTGTAGGTTGCTAGGGGTATAGAAACTAATTCTTAGATAATGGAAGTTCTCTCCTTTCATTCCTCAATTTTAATATGGAGCTTCCCTCCAAGGGCTCCCTTTCACTTGGCTTTGGTTCTTGCTTGATGAAGTGTAATGGGCCATCTATACGTGGTTGAGTACATATATTTTGTTTCCTCATTTCAACCTAGAAACTATCCTTTGAAATAGTCACATCTGTCCACTTGTCCCATGGTAGAGGAATTTTGGGCACTCAGCCACCTAAAAATGATAACTCATCACTTTCTTTCTTCTTCTTGGTCTTGTTCCTACATGACTTGTTCACCACAAAATCTTTACCCATCTTTCGTTTGACCCTTAAAGTGGCAGCAACATCAAATGTGGTTCCTAACACTTAGGGGAGGAGAGAAGAGATGAAACAATCAAATGGTCCCATAACCTGCAACACATGGTAAATGAAGAATGATTAGCATTACAATAAAGTGTGAAGTGTTGAATATATTAATACTTCAAAGAGAACTCTATTTATCGATAAAGCTCAATGGCAGACCAAATGATGCCTACAACATGGCAATAGAACTAAAATGCATCGTAAAGGCACATATTCTCCACATGCTATAAGCTTACGTAGTGTGTAAAGGAGATGTTCATAATGGACCGCGGGAACTTATCAATAAGGATACAAGGACATACCAAGGCATGGTTACACATACACTATCATGTTACCAATTTCAAGAGGGGCAACCAAAGATCACCTAATCTAGGTATCAATACAAAAGAATGAATAGAAATATAAATATATACATATAATACAAAGAAGACAGCGTCTCAAAGGTCACTCATCATGGATTTTTCATTCCTTTATGTAGACAAACATGATGCATAGGCACATAACAATGACCTTTGGATCATAATGGAATATTTAGAAGAAAATAATCTCAGAGCTTCCACAATGACGTTGTCATATGCAGTTGACATCTCAATTGAATGTGGAAATTTAGACAAAAACATAAAAGATATACTTTTTATAATTAGCCCATGGTGAATTCAACGTTTTGCTAAAGTCACTAGCCAAGAAAAAGAATATTATACTTGCACATGCTTCCGATACCAACTTTGAGGATCGTAGCTCTACAAAGATAAGTAGCAAACAACTTCTTTTAAAGAAAAAAAAAAAAGGGAGAAATAGAGCAAAGTGCCAGCTCACATAAAGGCTAGAGTATTCTTACAAGACAAAGGGACCAACTTAAGAGTCCATAGAGCATGCTAAAATATTAAGATTGAGTAATGAGAAGTAAAACAACATTGGAAAAAAAAAAAAAGAGGGGTCCTGCAACTGCTTCAACGAAGAGTGGATATTTATGCGAAAATTCAAATTAATTTAAATGTAGCAACAATAAAGGGTAAAATAACACTCAACACCATTACATGTTGTCAGCGACAATTTTAGCTAACAGCCCGATTCATTCTACTATGATTGGTCATGGAAGGAAAAGGTTAGTGCTATTATTATTCACTAGGCTCAGTCAACCTCTCGGTATACTTAAGAAGAATGGACTAGGTTTGAGCTTATCATATAAAAATTAGAGGTCATATTTCCCTTAAGTGTTCATGATTGTTCACACCAAACCATGCTGTATAGAATTTATGAGCTATCTGAGATCTCTATTGGCTTTGAGATATCTCTCAAACAAGGATTGAAATTGCTAAAATATTTTGGCCATGCTCAACATGCTCCTACGGTTCATCGCGACAAAGCTCAAGTACTAAAAAAAAAACGATGAGGGGGATGAAGTTGTTTCTACATTGCTATACCTAATTCATTTATCAGTAACTATTAGCTACATCATTCAGTCAATGTCCAAGGCACAAAGAATATTATTGGCGCTTACGTTAAGCTTAAAGCAAAAACTTATCTATACCAATTCCCCTAGTGTCACATTTAATGGCATACATGGTATCTTTAAGGGGGATGAGTCATTGCCATATTTACCTAAGCACGATGGTTTCTATTCAGCAACTACGGCTAAAGGCAAAGTGTTGATTCTCAAGTCAAATGGCATAAACAAACTACTAACTTATTACAAACGAACTGATGAATCAAAGTTCATAATTAGTGGTGGCTACAATATATGTGATGTCACTTGCGTTGAGGGTATATCCTATGTTCATAAATGTATCGGATAGGCTCTCACATACATACATACATACATACATACATACATGTATATATATATATATATATATATACATAAAAGAAAACCTTAGGACAGGAGATACTAAGAAAGCTTGTTTGGGTTTGAGAGGCAATAGATTAGGAAGGTGACTACTTGTCTAGACTTGACTAGCAATTACAAGGCAATTTATTAGAAATCATCACATACAATATTGAAGAATTCAACCTAAAATGAAGAACTTTAATATGCATAAATTTAACTGCAAAGGCCCGTAATCTTTTATAAGAATAGTAAAGCTCTATTAGTAACTGTCAGTAAATTATTTTAGCAATAGCAAACAAAGTATAAGGGTAAGTTGGCTAGAAGTAAACCACGACTCACGATACAAAGGACACATCTATACCATTCAGGTTGTATTGAATCCTTCATCTTTTTTTTTTCTTTTTCCTTCATCCTTGAATTGGGGAGACTTATTCCTAAAAAAAAGAGAGGAGATTGTAAGGAGTTGGATGCTACTGGATGATATCAATCACGTAAGGGGTTCTTAGATTTGTTAACTTCAAGTGGTTTTAGCCTTCTACCATCTCATGGTTACACTTAAGGTTGGATGTTTACGTTGTCACACATCAAATGAACAAAGCTCAATGAATCCATGGGTAGAAATAGAGTAATAAGAAGAAACAACCCTAAGATATACCAATAATACATGCATACATACCCCAAATGTAGTGAAAAGAGGAAACATGAAGCAACCTATACATTCAAAAAGAGAAGCGATAAGGCAACTGTAAGCCCCAAAGTTAAGCCAAGTAATCGTAAGATTGAACTTAAAATCCAAGGTCTAGGACGATCGGTTAAGAAATCCTATTAAACCTTAAATTATAAACTATTGAGAGAAATATTAATAAAAATAACCTCATAAACTTAAATTTAAGAAAATAAGTAGTAAAATAGGAGACTATAAAATTTTCAAATTTTAAGCATAATAATTACTAATTACCGAAAAGTGTAATATAATAACTAATAAATTACTAGAGATAGATTATATGTATACTAAAAATTTTAGAATGAGCAAAATAATAATTAGGAATGTTCACGTGTACCCCACATGTATTTACGTGTAGATAAAAATATGCGAAATTACCTAAATTGGCCAAAAACTAAGCAAATAATTAAAGAAAATTATAAAATAATTATGAAAAAATCAGAAGAGGATAAGATGAATCAAGATCAGGTCATGGCATGTCAGGATGAGCAAAAGAAAAATTAACCAATAAAATTTAGACAACATAAAAGCCAAAAATCAAGGAAAATGGGCAAAATCTTGTCAAATTAATGCGTATTAATTACAACAAATGTCTATAAATAGGGGAAAAATTTCTAGAAGTCATTTGGTTAGTTTAGCATTTGGAAAAAATAGGAACACTGAAAAAATCGAGAGAAAATCCAAAAAAAAAAAAAAAAACGGGAAAATTGTGCAGATTGAGCAAGTGAGCTAAACCCACCTCTCACCACCACCTGGGACCGAGCCGCCACCACCACCCCACTCCAGAACCACCGTCTGGGCCGGCCGATAAGCTTGGACTGGGCTTGGACGGCCAGAAAGTTTTGAACCGGTTAGTCCCTTATTTACCCCAATTTTGAATAATTTTGTAAAATTAGTTATTTTGCCTAGAAAAATATGAAACTTGTTATTCTGAGGTTTTAATGTATGTAGATTTGGGGAAAAATATTTGTTTATTTTAATTATTTCTGAAAATATAGGGTCCTTAACAAATTGTTCAAAACTGAGCATGATTAAACCGGAAAATAAATAGGCTTAGGAGTGTAGTTTAGAGCTTAATTTTTTTCTATAGGATGCTCATGTGATATAGAATAGTGCAATGAAGCCATTTTTTTAAATTTAATTTTTGAAATTTTTAAGTTAATTTTTAGCCCTAAAATGATGGAAAAATTGGGTAATTTGGAGTTAATTAGGTAATTAGGATATTAATTACTGATTTAGATAATAATTAGATGTTTAGGGATGTTAATCTCTGATGTGGAACCCTAATCCTAACCTTTGGAGTATTAAGTATGGTTAATTTAGGAAATTAGGTAGTTAATATAAGAAAATTAGTAATATGTGAAATTGTAAATTAATAAATCTAAAAAATTAGGGTTATTTAGATAATATTAGAGTAAAAATCAAAATAATATTAAATTTGAATTAAGATTGAATTTTAAGTAATTATATAAAAAAGTAAGATTTTTTCACATCGGGAATAAATTCGATACCCTAATTAGGATTAGCGTGTACCGAATAGCTTAGAATACTAAATTAAGACCCAATAGGATATTTGAATACTCGAGCTTAATGTGATTAATTTCACATTAGGATTCGAGCATGTTTAGGATTTAGAAATCAAACTAAAACCTAATTTAGAAATTGATGCGGAAACCGAAACTGAACTCGAACCTAACCCCAAATCTAGATTAATTATAAAAGACTTAAGACCTAGATAATTAGGTATATTAAACCCTAAACAAAACATAATAATAAGCGTTATAGGATAAAATGAACCTATAATAATTATACGAAAAACTGAAACCACGTTTGTGTTATAGGGATGATCGGCAATGGCTTGAGCAAATCGGACCTCGAGTGAGTGAGCGAGGAGTCGAGGTAAGTTGGGATTAATACGATGCTGTATTTTGGAGGCTTAAGATTATGCTTGGTTATGCTTGTTAGATAGTTAAATGTGTGCATGTGCTTGATTATTGGTAATGATATGATTCTATTTGTTGTTCTGGCACGTATTGTATGATTTGTATGAAAGGATTGATCACCTTAAACTGAAATTAATCAAATATCCGACCAGTAATCATAATTGGACATGCATGGCAACCCGTTAGGGGAACTTAGGACTCTCCGACCAAATACCGACCCCTTCGGAAGGGATAGCGCAGGATTGCAAAATGGTCCCTTCTTCATCCTCAGTCGAACTAAGTGACAAGAGAGAAGGTCGCGGCGAGGGTGAAGACAGTGGTTTGAAGGTAGTCACGGGAGGAGCAAGGTGTCCATTACACAAGCCTGGGTTTGGTCGTGAGTTGTTGCATTAACGGCAACTCCTCAACCCGGATTAGAGCGGGCGCAATTTCTCTAATCTCACAACGGGCTGGACAACGTCGTGCGATGGCATTTGCTTGCACATGTATTGTACCTAATAAGTGATTGAAAACCTTGTTGTGTATATGGTATAGTTTTAAATCCTCCGTCCTAACTTACTGAGCTGTGGTTGCTCACATCCCTATAAACGTCGTGCAGGTGCTGGCTAAGAAGCGGCAAACAATTACTCTGAAGCTAGCAACTGCTGGATCCTAGAGAGTGAGGAAAAACATTTGAAGAATGAACATATATTTTTAAGGTTTAAGCTTTTACTTTAGAACTTCTCATTTTTGAATAATGTAATAACTAGGAAATATATTTTGGAGAAATATTGCAAACGATAATTGTAATAACTAAATTTTTGTGAATATATATTTCCTCACTTTCTTAGATAAATGAGTTATTTAAATTACAAACTGTTTACTTCAAAGCGGGTTAGTCGTTGACGCCTTGTGTAGATCAGGTCTAAGATAGCGGTTGTAAGGCCAACTTCTATCTTAGGATGGTTTACACGGCGGGGCTGTTACGACTCTGCCGCTTCGGGGCGTAACAGCAACCACATAAGACAAATTATATCTACTTAGGTAGATTGAATCTTCGCTACATCAAGAAGCAAATGAAAGCATCAGAGTATAAATATACATATATATATATATATGTATACATATATATATAAAGAGGAGGCCAGAACAGAAACAAAGATAGTAAAGTAGAAAGCGCAAGCATCGACCACCGATCACCGACTTATGTCTATACGGGTATCTATAACAGTAGTAGTAATTTTGTCCTCAATGACAACTCCAAGCTTTGTTACTAGCTTCTCCAAGAGCAACTTTAAACAGTAATATGAATGATAGATTCAATAATATATAACCCTTAAACAAGACAAACTGCAGGGGAGCGATGTTACCAACATATAGAGGCATTATTAGAGCCAACAATGTACACTTAGGGAAAGAAATGCATCATGTAGAAATTGCAACTGCAAGCTTCTTCGAGACGCACTTGAACCAGCAAACAAAATACTATTGGTCCTACATTTAGGACTCCAAGTGATCTCACCTGCCTTCAAGAATAACTCTATCCGCCTCCGAGTTAACAAGCGAAACACCACTGGTACCGCATTAGGAACTTTAGGCGATTTCGCTTGCCTGCAATGGCTGCCTCCAATGGTTTACGAGCTCCTTGTCTCCTTCTCTATGTGGTTCAATTCTCTTAATATTTGGACATTCGATTGCAAGAGGGAACATATATATGTGTGAGTTGCTAGTTTCACTATGGAAGAGAAGAAGAAAATGCCTAAACGAAGTAGATAACTATGTGAACAAAGGAAAAGAGAAGAAAGGAGCTGCGCTCTTTGGACAAGTCGAAGTTCACCTACTACCAAGATTATAGGAGCTATTAAGCCACAATATATAAGAAGAGGAAGATGAAATGTATATGCAAATGTCCTCTACAAATTGGCTGCTAAGTTTTACATGTTTGTTCGCCTCGAAGGAGTACACAGTAGAAAGAAGAGAAAAAAGGTGCACTCTACAGAGGATGTCGCTTGCTACGATCAAGGATTTGTCTGATTTAAGGATAGCCAAAAAGCAACTAGATACTTATCAACATTGTGATGGGGGAAGAGAAAAAAAAAAAAAAGAGAGAGAGAGAAAAAGAAAAGAAAAGAAAAGAAAATTTGTGTACCCCATTCTTGTCTTTTAGCCAGTTGAAGCAAGGTACACGAAAGGGAAAATAAGATATCATGTTGCTTTAGGTTGCAAGAAAGAGAAGGATATCCTTTTACAATTGTTAAAAGAAATTTACACATTTTGAAATATAAAAAGAGTAGGAGTGCTAAAAGTTTAAGGGTTAGAGGCTAGCTAACTTGTGAAGACAATTATATAGACCCATTTTGTTATTAAGAATGTTTTCTTGAAATATTTTTAAAGGAGTTTTCTAAATGGAGATTTGTAAATTCGTTGAGCTTCTAGGGCACTGCTCCAGAAACCCCACATGGGACATTGTCCCCTTGACCCTTGTTCGCTAACCAACTAGCAGGACTGCTGTGCTTACCAGTTGTAGTGCAACAAATAAGATTTGATTAACACAAAGCATTTATATGATATGTAAAGACCTAAGAAGAAGAATGTCTCCTTAGGAAATGAAAATCAAGGCGACAGTGACATATGGAGTTGACCTAATTAGATTGCTATTGTGAATCTAGCATACAAATTCAACTCAAAAGGATTTAATAACTCATATAGATCGAATCGAAGAGACAAATCAGCTCACAAAAAGATAATCTAAAGGAAATTCATTTTAAGATGATGCCTTGGGGGCAACGTACAATGTAAACCAGCTGGGGTTTGACACACGGTTAAGAGGTGCTATGGACTCATGCGCTAAAACAAATCTCAAATTAACCTAGCAGCGACGCAACTATTTAACAGTGTACATACGCTTAAGTCATCTAAAAGGCTTACTCGGTACCTAAGCCCCTTCAATTTTGTTTGAAGGACTTTGGTTAGGAGGCAAAATGTAAAGGGCTAAATTTAATATTAGGCTTTAGGTCTATTGTTTAAATGGATTTGACTCTTCGGGCTAAGGTGATAAGGCTTGAGGAGTCAAGCCCATAAATTAGTGGGATAATCAAGGGGGATTTGGCATGGTAGGCTTGGAGTAAGATCCGTTGAATCAATTCATCCGATCTGGCCTTTCTCAACTTGGCTCATACTAATAGAATAAGGTCATTTAGGCCTAAGTCTATAAAGGAGGAGCATCTCCTAGTCCATTAAAAAAGAAGGGAATAATCCTAACCCTTTATCGTCATCAAGATCCGACGGGTGAGATTAAGGGCCATCCTTTATAAATACCCCTCTCCTTCCTTCATTTAAAGAAAATAAAATGGGCGCTAACGCTATTACTCTACCGGATTCTCACTATAGAAGAACAAACACTCAAATACCTCAAGAAACATTGCCCCGTTCTTCATCATTAGTAGAGTTTGATGCCTTCGAACTCCTTCACTTGTCTCTGAGGTGTTAGAGCTTTGTTAAGATCACTACTCCTCCTCCCTACCCTTCTCTCTTAGTCATCCCGTATGAGTTACTTAAGTTATTTCCCTAGCCACGTACAACACAACTTCATACGCGGCACGCACGTGATCCCTACATTTATACCTGAGGCCACCCCCTACAGATACATACCCGTATATTAATAAAATCATTAAATACTAATATAAAATATCAAGATACCCTAAAATATTATCAAAAAATTATAAAAAAAAAATAAGAAACAACCTGAAATATGACTGGATTAAATGTAGAGTAGCTTAAAAAGGATAAGTAGCTACATCAAAAGAAAATTTATAAAAAAAATTAACACCTCTTACTATATGTTTTTCAAGGAAAATATTAAAATAAATTACTTAATAATTAAAAAAAAATTGCAACCAACCTAAACCACTATAAATAAGATATTAGAACTTAGATTTCACATTTTGGCAACAAAAAATACTTAACAAAAATTCAAAAAAATATTTAGAAAAATTAGACAAAAAATAGGCAAAATAGAGCAAAGTACTGACCTTGAGTAGATCCTCGACCATCCAATGACCTAACTTGGAGCCTTACTGCCACCTACAAGAGCCACCACCGACTAGGCTAGCCGACAAACCCTCTTTGGCCAATGGTGGCCGAAGCTTCGATAAACCTAAGTTCTGAGTTTCTGCTATGTTTTTCTCTATTTTCGAAAAATTATTAAATTAATTAGGAAAAATATATATAAAAAAAAATTGATTCTTAGGTTATTTTAGATGTACTTTCATTTTGTATATTTGTTTTTACAAAATTAGGAATATTTAATGTATTTGTTTAACAAATGTACTTTTCATCAGAAATTTGAAATTTAAAATAAATATACTAAATGATATAGTTTCTAGCTCAAAATTTTTATATAAGATACATATGATATATAGATAATTTCTATGTAGGTCGATTTTTTATTTGACTATTTTTAATATTTGTTGTATTTTTTAGCCTAAAAATAGTTAGAAATTAAGGTGAAAATATAAAATAAATAGGTTTTATGAAATTAAATGGTGAAATTGACCTATACTAATTTCTAGTGAAGTATAATGATGTTAAGATAGGTTGAAAATAATTTTGTATAAAAAGAATCATATTCAAGTAATTAAGTATAATTTAGGGGTAAAATCGTAATTTCGAACATATAGGCGATAAATAAAAAACCTGAAACTAAGTGATGACTGAATTCCCCATATTTTTAGAAGCTTATAGAAATTTTCAAGAAATTATTTAGTAACTCAAGCTATTTGTTATGAATTTACGTAGTAAAATAACTTAAATTACGAACCAAAACTCAATTTTTAGTAATAATAGGCTAAAACTTGATAAATATTGAAATTAAAAGTATATATATACATACTAGTCAGATTTGATGAAAAAGTATATTTTTAATATATTTAACGATATTTTGACAATCAAGTTATGTTATATGTATACTAAAGTTAGATAACATCTATATTATAGAGTTATGTAGATAAATTATGTCAGTTTAATTATATAAAATACGTATAATATAATAATATCTACTTAGATACATATAACTGTGTTAGAAATTCGAACTATTCATTAGAAGTCATATATAAAAATAGGACCCGTAATACGTGTCGTTAAGTCTGCGTGAATCCAACGACACTATTTTTACAAAAATTAGACAATTCTAAGTAATATAACTTATATCTCTATAATATTACGAGAATTTACATATTACGATAATGCTATCATAATTGAAATGGGATTTAATTAATTAAAAGTATGTTTCGATACGATCGAAATGATATATTATAGGTAATAATATAATTACGTATATTATTAATAAGTAATAACTTAACTTGACTTATATAATAAAACTATATATTATTGTTATAATATACTTTAGATAAGACTCTAATACTTTCGTAACTATTACGAAAACTGAATTTAGGTTTTGTATATATAGTGTCTGTTAGTGATTAAACTGTTGACGATACGAGTTTTCTGAAATAAGTGTTAAGACAGGTAAGTGGGATCAATGCTTTATAGCATTTTAAGATATTATTTCAAAATATTTGGAGATTTTGGTATATATTTGCTTTTGATTGTAATTAGCTATTTGTGCATATGTAATACTTGTGGTTGAGTTTTAATTGTTGTGATTGGAGCCAAGTTCTATGTTATGACTATTTTGTGAATATCGTTATATTTGAATTGTTTGAACTTGGTTGATCACCCTAAAAAGATGAATTAACTCAAACTCAGCTTAATACCTAACTTGATATGCATTGCAACTCACTAAGGAGAACGACTAGAATTCTTAGGCCAAATACGGACTCCCTTTGATAAGAATAGCTGAAATAGTCATTTCCCTACCCTTAGCCAAACTAAGTGAAAGGAGAGCAGATCACAGCAATGTTAGGGGCTATGGTTTGAATGTGGTCACAAGAGGAGGGTATTCTTCATTGCATAAGCCTCAATTTGATTTTGATTCATGAGTATGTGACGTTAATCTCCTCAATTTGGATTAGAGCGAGAGCAACTAACCTCACAACGAACCGGATAACGTCGTGTAATAGTATTTGCTTTTACATGTATTGCATCTAATTAACTTAGTTGAAAACCCTACTTGTAATGTGCTAATGCATACTTATGTTTCCATTACACTTATTAAGCAAGTTATCACTCATTTCCCGATAGTTTGTTTTACAGGTTTCAAATGAATTACAAATACCTACCCAATACTAAAACACTAGTAAACTAGGATGGGGAGTAAGATACAACAAGAAATGGCTAGTTATTGTCCTTATTATTAATTTTTTTTTTATTTTTAAGGAAAACTACATAGGACTCTTGGAGGAGCTTGGTAATTTTCAATATTCTAATTAATATATAAAATGGAGGTGCCCGTAGGATTTACTACTACTATTTTATAAAATCAAATTATAAATTTATTTTTAACAAATTATTTCAAAAAATTACTCTACAGATTTATATCAAATAGGTATCGAATTTAAAGCTTCAAAGGGGTAAAGTCGAATACACTTGATATGAACTAAGTCTAAGATAACAGCTGTAGGAGCAGTTTTTATCTTAAGATAGGTCACATGACAGGATTGTTATGACTTCACATTTTCGATACGTGACACATATTACATACGTTATGAGAGTAAGGGTCGTTTAATCTTAAGGGACTTAGTTATGAAGCATTGCCTTAAGTAGTTGCAAGAATCATACATCCATATTATCATGACTTTATTTGATTTATCTTTTTTTCACCTTATTGATATCTTTTTGACGTCAACTTAAATCTTGTATTTGATAAAATCAGACATTAAAAAGATGGAATAAAAATTCCATATATATCATTCTTCTAAAATTAATTATCTAACAAATTTTATTAAAGGTGAATTTACCTATCATTTACTTTGTTTATATTTGTAAAAATACCAATTAAAATTATTATCTCCAATGTATAAAATATATTTTTTTCAAAACTTTTATTTTAAAAGTATGTAGAATTTTATTTCCCAATTCTGACATTTCAATAACTACCTTTATCATAATTATAAAATATAAATAAATAAGGCATAGATAAGATGGTTTTCCAAAAACTAGATTTCAAACAAATACAAATTAAACGCAAAACACATATAGATAAGACACGGACAAAAAATAAAAATCCAAACAGGACCCATAGTTGATGATTTGTTTGTAGCTTTGTCCATGGTTTTTGACCTGTAAGAGCAACTTTATTACTTGTGTCTTAGTATGGTGAAGGAACACATATAAGTTCCTTAACATAATAACGTACTTTCTTAAAAAGAGAAACATTTGTGCGTTCCTTTGATAAAGAACATTTCTCTAACAACTTTTATCTCTCTCTTTTTTTTAAGTTTTGAATGTGTTAGGAATATAGATTATTTATTTTTATTTTATGTTTTTTTTTTGTTATTCTTATTTCCGCATGTATAGTGCTATATATAAAGGCTTGTACTCTAGTTTGTTAGATAGTTATAGAATCCATTTTTTACACATTCCAATTCTTCTCTCTCGCTCTTCTCCATCGCTTGTGCATCTATAACCTTTCGTGAAACCAAACTTTTGTCATGGTATCAGAGTGTTTTTCTTGACATCAACATAAGCAATTCACCTCTTGAAGATGTTAACTCTCCATATTACATTCATCACTTGGATTCCTAAGGCTCAGTAGCAATCACTCTTGTATTATCCGATCTCAATTATAATCATGGAGTCGATGATTTTTGTTAGCCCTTTCTATTCATAACAAGGTTGAATTCGTAGATAGATCGATACCAAAACTAGTTAAAATTGATAGGTTATACTCGATTTGGAGTAGATGCAACAATTTAATTGTTGCATGGCTTTTGCGATCTATTTCACCAGCGATTGCATCGACAGTGATTTACATGCATTCAACCAAGCAAATCTAGGACAAATTGAAGGTATGCTTTGCTCAACCCAATGATTCGAGAATTCATCAATCATACCACATGCTAAGTACATAGTTCAGAGTTCAAGAAGTGTCGATGAATATTTTACTAAATTAAGTATAATTTGGGAAAAGCTTGGAAATTTTAGACCACTTCCACATTGTTCATATAGATCTTGTGAACAGAAGTACTTCGATAAGTTTGTAGAAATGGCTCAAAAGGATTAAGTATTCAAGTTCCTAAATGGATTAAATGAGAGCTTCTCGACTCTTGATCTCAAATTCTTGTGCTTAAGCCTTTTCCCACCTTAGATGAGGCTTACAATTTAGTTGTTTAAGATGAATTTCAGAGGCTAATAGAACTAAGGATCTAGTTTTGTCAAAGGTATCTGCTATGGTTAGTATGAATGAAGACAAATAGCAAAGTAAAGGCTATGTTGTTTGTAGTTACTATCATAAAAGAGGATAATTAAAGGAGAAATGTCACAAACTCAATGGTTTTCCTCCACATTTTAAAATGAATTACAATATTAGGCAATGTGCTTCTAGCCTTAATCATGTGTTCTCTAAGCCTGATTCTATTAAATCTATAACTACTAGAATTGGTTCTTGTTCTTTTATGGTTAGTTTGGATTTTGGCTCTACTTCTTTTGATGTGAACTCCTTAGGGATAAACCTTTCAAGGGAACAATATCTTAATTTGCTGAGTATGTTATACATTTCTAATGTTACTATGTCAATATCAACTTCTTATCCATGAGTCGTTTCATAGGACAAGACTCAAGAAGATGCTTCTATGAGTCACATCATTTGACTCTCCTTTTATTTAAAAATAAGGTAGTTGTGTTGATTGGATACTAAATTTAGTTGTTATTGATCACATGGTCAATTCAATTTTCTTATTTCATTCATACAAGAATATAGAAAATAGGTAAGTTTTCTTACCCATTTGCCAGCAACTTGCTGCAACTCATGTTGGCACAGTATGTTTTCATAAGCATTAGTCTTATACAATGTGTTGTTTCTTCCTTTATTCAAGTATAATCTGGTCTCTATCACCAAGTAGTTACAAGATTATGGTTGTGTTGTTCATTTCACAAAGAATGTTGCTTTTATTTAGGACTCTTCCAATTATAAGGTGATTAGACTAACTAAAGTAAAGGGTGGTCTATATTTGTTGTAGTAGTAGGTTGATTCCCTGAATTCTTGTTACAATAAAGATGTTTCTAATGTCAGACACATAGACAATGTTTTTCTTTCACATGTATTGTCAGGATTGCCTAAGAATTTTGATGTTTAGCATTTTTGTCTTGGACATCAATCTTTTGGGTGAATGAAACAAGTAAGTTAGGTTGATAAGGATGTTGATTGTAGTCAATTTTAGTGTATGGTTTGTCCTTTAGCCAAATAAAAGTATAGTTCATTTCCTTTACATGTTCGGAATATGTGTGTTTCTTTTAAGTTGATTCATATGGACATCTGGAGACGTTATGCTACTATTACTCTTGAAGGATATCAATATTTTGTTACAGCAGTTGATGATTATACTAAGGTCACATGGGTCTATCTTATGCATTCTAAACATGAAGCATCCATGATTACTCAATCTTTCTACAATAAGGTTTTTGTTTAATTCAATTCGTATGTTAAGGTGATTCGAAGTGACAATGGTCCAAAGTTTATGTTGTCCAGCTTCTATTCTTCTAAAGGAATTATCCATCAAACCTCATGTGTTGAAACACTGCAACATTATGGTGTAGTAGAATGAAAGCACCAACTTTTATTATCTACTACTCGCGCTTTGCTTTTACAAGCTTCTCTTCCTTTGTGTTTCTAGGAAGGTGCTATTGTTATAGCTAGTCATCTTATCAATCAACCACCAATAGATGTGTTAGATGGTCTTTCACCTTATAAGATGTTATATAATAGAACACCATCTTATTCTCATCTTCGCGTGTTTGGGTCATTGTGCTTTGCATCCACTATTATAAGGAATAGAACAAAACTTGATCCATGAGCATAGTTGACAGGAATCAGGCTACTAAGCCTTTAACCCGCAGCTGAGCCCGAGGACTAGAGGAACTGACAAGATGAATCCTTCTACTTTAGCCGACTCCTGCTAAGACTAAGTTAATCCTAGCTACCAATCAACTTAGTATGCCGAGTTGCATGATTGCTCACTTCTTGAAAGTTGCGTACCAAGTTGTTAAATGTCGAGAGAACTGCCAAACCTCGTGCATCTGCTCAGCTATGTCCAAACTATCTAGTTGCTCGATGCCACCTTTATTGAGAAAACAAGAGATAGACCCTAGGCTAATTAGTCACTCCTACTTAGATAAGTAACCTGATCTTTTGTCTGCATCCTCCAATAGCATCACTAATGCGCCTATGCCACATGTACAGTATTACGTAAAGAATTTACTATACTAATCATTATTTTCTTAAATATTTATTTTTACTCTTTTGTATTCTTATACATTACTTTTTTAGGGCTATACCCTTATTTTTTTTCTTTTCCCTTTTAGTTAAATTGCCCTAAATTCTCAAGTGTAAATACCTTTGTACATGTAGTCGAAAAGAACAAAATTCATCATTAATACACTAAATATTCTTCCTTGCATAAGCACTATTTTGTTTACTCTCATTTTGCTCTTATCCTAACCCTTAAGTAAGACTAGGTAATGAGTAACCTTACTTGACCAACTTGTACATCATATCGAGTTGTACTATAAGTCCTCAAAAGTTTTACTAGTGCGTCATATCTTTTAGGACTATTCGTAGGTTTGCTTACCTTTATTCCATTTCTTATTCTTTCACGCATTTCCCCATTATTCTTTTCAAGCTTTTAGCAAGCTTGGATCTATCCCTATGACCGGCCTTGTATATTCTTGGCTACTGTACGCATCAATAGCTGTGTATATTTGTTGGATATCGAGCAACCGTTAAAGGATATTGAGTGTATAGTTTATTTCAAAGGAAGTATCTCATTTCTCGAGATGTTCATTCTATTGAAAATAAGTTTCCATTCAAGATGCATTATTTCTTGGACATAATTTCTGTTGAGTTGCCAACTTCTCTACCTTTGTTCGAGTCAACCACTTACATAGATCATTTGTTCTCTTTATTTCCTCATGACACAAGAGTGCACCATAATACTATTGAAAAAACTAAAGTTTGTTCAAGAGAAAGTAATATGCTTACTAGGTGTCTTACGCATAGTACTCGAGAGAGGAAAGTTCCTTCTTATCTTATAGACTATCATTATAGTCTTGCTTTACAAAGTCATTAGATTGTTGCATTGTGTTCATCAACCGCACATCCAATTAGTACAGTGTTTAGTTATGAATCCTTGTCGCCCTCATTTCGTGCTTTTGCTTTTCAGCTATCATAACATTGTGAGTCTACAACTTATGATCAAGCTAAAACTCTTGAGCCTTGGTGTAAAGCAATGGAAGAAGAGCTGGATGCACTGGAGTGTAACAATACTTAGAGTATTGTTCCTTTACCTATAGGTAAACATACTATTGGATGCAAGTGGGTGTATAAACTTAAGACTAAGGTTGATGTTTCTATTCATAGATACAAACCCCAACTTGTAGCTAAGGGGGTTTTGACTATACAGAAACTTTTAGCCCTATCATTAAACAAACTATTGTTCGACTTTTCTTTTGTTTAGTTGTAATTTATAATTGGTATGTACATCAGATGGATGTTTGCAATGCCTTCTTAAATGGTGATCTATATGAGAAGGTTTTTATGGAACTTCCACCTAGTTTACATGTTTCTAATCAGTCTTCTCCAGGTGCTAAGCTTGTTTGTCAACTTCATAAGTTGCTTTATAGCCTCAAACAAGCTTTACGACAATAGAATGCAGAACTTACACAATCACTTTTAGCTTATGGTTTCAAGTAATCTTATTGTGATTGTTCCTTATTTGTCAAAGGTTTTGGTGATGGCATGTTGGTTGTTTTAGTATATGTTAATGACATTGTAGTGGCTAGTAAACAGCTTGAACTCATTGATAAGTTCAATGCTTTTATGCATACTTAGTTCAAAATCAAAGATTTGGGGCTTTTTAACTATTTCATCGGTCTTGAGCTTCCGTGGTCTTCAAATGGATTAGCTCTATCTCAATGCAAGTTTGCTTTAAACTTGCTCAATGAGACTAGTTTTCTTAGATCTAAATCAGTGACTACACCTATATTTCCTAATCATAGGCTCTCTAAGGATGATGATTCTGAACTTGTTGATGCCTCTAGATATCAAAAGGTAGATGGCAAGCTTCTTTATCTTTACATTACTTGTCTAGATTTGACTTATGTAGTACACATACTTAATCAATTCATGGATAGACCGAGATGTATTCATCAATTAGCTTGCGAATATGTATTGAGGTACATTAAAGGAACAATTAGATAAGGTATTTTCTTTTCAAAGGATTCTAATCTGGTTATTTATGCTTATAACGATAGTGATTGTGGAGGATGTCTTGATTAACGGTGTTCCACCATGGGTTTTTGTGTTTTTCTTGGACATTCACTTATTAATTGGAAATCAAAAAAAGCAAAAAACAGTTGTATGAAGTTCTATTGAATCTGAGTATCATGCACTTGTTGTCATTACTTGTGAAGTGCTTTGGTTATTTGCTTTGCTAAAGGAGTTTCAGCTTACTTGTCCTTTACCTATATAGCTATTCTACGAGAATCAATCTGCTCTACATATAGCTAATAACCCAGTTTTTCATGAGCAGACCAAACATCTTGAAATGGAATTATATTTTGTATAAGATAAAGTGGTTGAGGGCATCATTTTACCTATTCATGTTTCCATGAAGAATCAACTTGCTGATGTTTCACAAAAGTCCATGTTACAGATTAATTTAGTTCCCTATTGTTCAAGATGAGAGTAATTAACATTTACTCTCCATCTTGAGAGAGGGGGTGGGGAGGGTGTTAGGAATATAGATTATTTATTTTTATTTCCTATTTTTCTGTTGTTCTTATTTCTATGTGTACACTGTTGTATATGAAGGCTTATACTCTAGTTTGTCAGACAATTACAGAATCCATTTTTTACACATTCCAATTATTCTCTCGTGTTCTTCTCCATTACTTGTTCATCTATAAACTTCATGTAAAATACTTCGTGAAACCAAACTTTTGTTAGAATGGATAAAGATATATTACTGTGACTCACAAAAGCTTTAAAAAAGTATTAAAAACTTTTATTAAGGAATTTAAAGATAAAATGGTGACTTTTTAGGGAGAAGTTTGTCTAGCATCTAAGAATTTGGATATAGGTTCCTTATAGATAAAGATAGTTTGATATTTTGGCACTTTCTATGTTAAATTTTGTCTGTCAAGTTTTTCTCTTAACTTTTACTTGCTTACTTTTAATTGTGTTTTTTGTAATATGTAATAATAAAATTTTCTAGAGATAGAACCATGTATATTACAACAAAGTGGATTGGAGCAAGGTTGATCCTAGGCGATCAAAGTATGGCTAAAGCAAATATAAGTGTAAGTTGGCTAGAGCCTAACGATGACATAGTGGGACCTTGGTTGTGGTATATGCTAAGAATTTAGCAGTAGTATGAGGAGATATGGGATTAATTGTTACGTCCCATAACTATTTTCAAGAAAAAAAAATAGTTCATTAATAGTTCTAGTTACTTAGAATAATCATTCAATTAGAAGTTATATATTAAATTTAAGATTGTAAAATTACTTGAACTCTTATCCCATGGGTGAGTGTCCTACATGCATATGCTAACCAAGAAAAGTGAACGATTGATAAGCAATACGATGATTTCTGTTTTAAACCTACTAAGAGAAATCTTTCTAAGACATTTTTAATAATTGGATTTAACTTCTTAATTGCTATTATTAGCCCATGAAATAAGCTTGAGCCAACTCGATCACCAATAACTCCTCTATAGCATCTAAAGCGAAAGGAAGAAAAAAAAAATAGGAAAAACGAAAAAAAAAAAAAGTAAAGAAAGGTTTAAGCAAAATCTAGCAATCTATAACCATAAAATCTAAGAAAGAATTTGCTATCTCTCTCTTTCAACATGGGTAAGGCATTTTATGATTTAGGAGCTAGATGGTGCTTTTAGTCTTGCTTGTGTGATGTCAACATCTATATCTATTGCTTCTAAATATTTGATTAAAAGACTGAATAAAAAGACTGAACAAAAATGGAATTGAGTAAACAACCTATGTGCTTGTGAGATGTCAACATCTATGTCTATTGATTCTAAATATTTGATTAAGAACGGAACAAAAACGGAATTGAGCAAACAATCGATGGGTAAAGCTTGCTTTGCTTTCCTTGATTAGGTTCAAATCTCCCCATATAAAAAGTTGTAGTACAATAATGGGAAAACTAAAAAAAAAGAATCCATTTCGCGTTTTAAATATTTATATAGTAAAGCTACAGCAGCTTATGTAATTTCATTTTTGGAGATGTTTAATTTACTAAATTTTGAAAAGTCAAGCTCAATAATTTTGGCGTAATAGTTTTGAAAAGTAGAAATTCCATTCCGATTGCTAAAGAAAGTTCTCAATAGTTTGCATTAATAAATGAAATATATATTCATGGGGGAAACAAAATTCGATGAAAAACTATTGGTGCTAAACCATAGGAAGTTCCTTGTCAAACTAGTTAATTTTAGATGATGGCTTTCGACATTCTGTTTAACGTAAAGAAAGAATCCAATCTTAAAGTCAATGGATTTCACCGATGGGGTAAATTATTAAAAATAAATCTCGGAAACTTAAAAGCGGGGAAACCTAGGTGCAAATTTTCTAAGAGGATTCTTGTTTTTTCCTTTCCTCAGCTTTTGTAAAATTAAAAAATTGACTTTCCCAAATTCTATGGTCAAACATTCCGTAGGAGAGGATGTCTATAGGACTTTTGTTAGTAATAAGGAAAAAGCAAAGAACCTTCCCAATTAAATCATGGAAATGGTCATTTATTTAAATGGTAAAATATTCCAATTCCTATTGACTCTATCTTTTTACTTGTGTTTTAGCCAACGACATACTGTTAGCTATATAATGATTTCTCGTAGAAATCACATCTTTATGTTTTTATGTACGTGTATCATATAATACAAATTTAGTGGAAACATAAAGAAAGATGCAGGGTATGAAATGGTAAATTACAAATAAACTTTCAAAAATATTAATCAGGCAATGGATAAAACCCCTAAACTTTTAAGAGGTTTCATTTTTCCATAATTTATATATATATATATATATATATATGGATAATGCATATGAAAGTATTTAAACTTATAATTTCAAACAGTTTAGTACTTAAACATTCAAAACTTTAATTTTAGTGTCTAAAATTTTAAAATTTATCTAAATAAATGTCTAAACTTTAAAATTTATTTAAATAAGTGTCTGAACAAATCTTAAAATTCAAACATTCATTTAAACAAATCTTAAAATTTTAGACACTGAAATGCAAGTTTTTAATATTTGAACACTAAACTGTTTGAAATTATAAGTTGAGATACTTCTATATCCATTATACTTTTATATATATATATATATTATATATATATATATATAAACACAAACCAATCTGTAACTTAAACCTCCAAAACTATTGTTTTTTATTTTTATTTTTTTGAAGTAATAATTTTTAAAGTTCAAGTATTGTTTGAAATTTATTTATATATTTTTAAAATTACAAAAAGAGAAAATCGTATTTTAAAGCTTTAAAAGATCTACCTACACTTGAACTGGGTATCGAAGGAAGGAATATCAAACTATCCCAGAAGGGGACAAGCATTTCCTCTGTTGTACAAAAATGGAGAGAGGCCTTGGTTTAAGGAACTTAAAGGACTTGCAACAAATATTTCCACTTGCAAGGTTGCAAGTTGCAAGTGGTGATGATGAGTCATATCAACTAAAAGAGATTCATTTTAAGTGTGACTTCTTCCTAGAATTGGCAATTTTCGGAAGTGGGTTCCTATATTTGAAGCCGTGAACACCTATGTTTGCATATTATATTTCTGCAGGGATTACGCAAACTGCTGACTTCCAACTACAATGATTTGTGTCATCTTTTTTCTTGTACCTAAGAAAATGTATTTTTTAATTCTAATGCAAACAGGCTTTAAATTATTTATATATATATATAAAAGTAGAAAAGCATATGCACTCTCAATATATGTGGTTGGAAGTGGGAAATAAGTGTACCAAAGAATCCTTTAATCGTATTTCAATCTTAACCTTGATATCATTGTTATCAAATCATTTAACAAAGACATGGAATCTGAAATATGTTGTCTTATTGGATGACTTGTCAATCATTCGAAGAGAATACAATCTTTACTTCAACATTAAGTAGTTTGGGAAAGACCAATCGTATATAGCTCTTCTAATTTCTTTCATAACTCAATAGTTATCTTTATTGTTAGTACTTCTTGCAAAATGTTGATCATTAAGTAATATAATAAACATATTTTCTTTTATTATTATTTAATTCAATATATTTAGAAATATTATTCTATTAAATTAATCATTATTGACCAATGATTATGAAAGGTATAAACATATGATATGTAGTGAAATGTATGCAAAATTCATCTAAAGCAAAAGTTTATAACCTATCAAATATAGGAAACTTTTCAAACGGCCCAACCGACTATAAATGCATCTAAAACTTCTCATTGATCAAATTGATGTAATTGATTGTGAAATAATTAATCTAGTAGATGTATATCATATGGTTGCATTGATGAGATTATAATTAATAATAATTGTTTGACAAACAAATAGGCAACTAAATTTTAGGAATGGCCCCTTTTAAGGGTTAAGGCAACCATAAAGACTTCAGCCGAGTTATTGACATCATCTCTACTATTTATTGGTTGTGATCTAGTAGAGGTAGGCAAGTAACCCAATTATAAAGGGTACCCACTTTACCTCACTCAATTGGATAAATTTCATGTATAGAGTTTTCAAAATCCACTCTCATAAGGTAAGGTACAATACAAGATCTTCTTAACCCGTACTGTCCTTGGAACCCATACTAAAAGATATAAAGAGTATAGTAGGTTTTAGTACCCTATATACATCCTATAAAAATTATTAAATAATTCTAATAAATGAATTTTAATGGATGATATTATATTTTTTAGCTAATAAATGTTTTATAAAATGATGGATGTGCTCATAAGTTAATAATCCTAGATAGTTAAACCTAATACTACCTCTTCTCACTTACATTTCCTATTCTTTCCCTTGTTCATCTCCATTTTGATCTCTAGCTTTATATTTCGGCTCTTTCCCCTTATTCTTTTCTCCTAACTAAATAGTAAAATCATATAAATTGGAAATAATGAAGATAGGAAAATTACTTTTTTAATTTCATAGATTCTACTATTGGTTACATAGGTTTTACGTATAAAGAACTTATAGTATCAAATATAGATTAGTTATATATATATATAACATAAATTTAAAATTTATACAATGGAATTCAAAATTTATAAATTTTATAAAGTATAAGTTCCATGATGATTTTAGGGTGCTATGGAGTAGATTTCTATTCCAAAACTTTTTAAAGGTAGTGTATGGGTAGAATTTTATCATATTCACTTTATATCCACTTATCTCTATAATCCAATCATACGTATGTATGTATATATGTATATATAATCATTTTAGAAAAAAAAAAGTATAATTAAATTAAATTGTCTTAAATAAGACAAACCGTATTATAACATGAATTATTGGTTACTATTAGTTGTACGTACCGAATGATGCCTGCTCTTGATTTAAGGTATAGGGGTACACGGCCATCGACCGTTCTCCTTTTAAGTACATCGTGTAGAGATTGAATGAAATGATTGGATGAGTTTATATGCGAGGTGTCTATGGTTAATGTGGGTAATATTATGCGAATCATAGTTCTATCAACAACGGCCAAAATGGGTTGTAAAGTTTAGATTGTCAATGGTCTAACGTGTGGCAAAGTATGCGGTTTTGGATTAACCGACAATCGTCATTTATACTTTGCCTTTCTCCTATCTAATATGAAAGTAGAAAAATAGGTTATTGTACCTGGTCACGGACTTGGAAGCTTCAAGCTTTGCAACCATTGTGGCCGAATTTCAAGCCCAGTAGTAAGCCACTTCTTTGGGACAACAAATCCTCTCTTCTTTTTAGCCCTTAAAGAAAAGTTGCTGGATAGGCCCGGAAGATATAGAGATGAGTCTTCATCAATTTCAAAAAATTATATGGAGACATATCTGAACGTGATATAAAAATGCTGCCACTAACTAATGTTTTGGGCCATTTCATATCAACTTCTTCGTGGTTTTATTTCACTCCCAGTGGTTCAATGCATCCTCTATATATATATATATATAATCTTTGCCAGTAGAAGTTTTGGGCCTTATATAAAGAGAAAACATTAGGCTTAGTCAACTTATCGCACTTAAGGGATGTTGGACTATATTTGTAGAAGGGAAAATTAGATAGGAGGGTGAGTATCCCATAATCCCAGACGTCTCATTTAGACCCTTAGACTTAGGGTTGGTATTACCTTCTGATAGAGATCAAGGCGTTAAGTCTTACATTAATCCCATCGCATTCAATACTTTTGGAGCAGCATGTTGGCCTGCGCATTTAATGCATTACAATGCTATACCTCCTACAAGAGGGCCATGTCTAATTGTGGTGCTGAGTTACTATGTCATGCGTCTTGAAGGCCAACATATTGAGAGGTTCTCTAGTACTTCCTTGAGTGGTTGACACATATGGGGAGACTTAGGTTATCAGTTTGGTCCGAGGTCAAGTTGTCTCTTCCCCCAACCTCACCTGGTTAAGTCGTCGATCAATAAGTCAATTTTGAAACCCCTTCTAGCAATATTTGTTAAAGTTAGATATGTTTGATAATTACTTGAATGATTTTCAATAAATCACAAGAATTTCGAAACACTAGATTTAGGATTAAGCTTATAGAAAAATTACAAAGAAATGCTAAGTTCTTGAATCTCCAAACTATTGATAGGCAAAAATTGTTAGAATAAAGAAGTTAGTATGAAGATTGTGGAAGTCCACCTCATTTAGAAACTTTACTTGCTTTGTGAAAACTTTTTTATAAGTATTTCTTTAATATTAACTATATAGGATTGCTTGACAAAAAAAAAAAAAAAAAAGGAAAAGAAAAAGCAAAGAAAAGAAAAAAAAAATTATATAAGATTGTGAATATCAAAACTGTTCTATAAAGATGCTGTTATTCAATAATTTTCTTTAAGAATAAAGAAATTTTTATACATTACTAATAGCTTGGACTTGTGAATATATGATATAGTTGGGTTAAAGGTTTGTCATTGTCAGCCGTTATCTGGAGCAAACCACCTAAAATTCAATTGTATCTTCAAGTGTCATTCTATCTTCAAAGATGCATTGTTCTCGTGGTAGTAGTTGCATTGCTATTTTGACATGAAATATTATAAAGTTTTATGTCAAAATAAAAAATAAGTTTAGATCTTCTAGTAACAAACTCATATGAATGTGTGATGCTTAGAAAGTATCTAACTTCTCTTCTCATTTAGTAACCTTAAAACTTAACTACTCCCATATCATAACTCACCAATTTCGATTTGAAAAGCTTAAGGGATCGTCTATTTGACCATCAATGTATGTACCAAGACCAAAAGTTATATTAGTGATTGATTTTCATAATAGAGGATAGTAGCTACTCTTCTTTCTCGATACACATGCGTTATACATAGAAAATTCTAACGTCGTATTTGATACACATAAATAATCTAATATGAAATAGGTTGAAATGAAATGAGATAGAATGTTTCTATCTGAAATGCTTAAGGGATCGTCTATTTGACCATCAACGTATGTACCAAGACAAGAAGTTATATTAGTGACTGATTTTCATAATAGAGGATCGTAGCTACCCTTCGTCCCCAATACACATACGTTATATATAGAAAATTCTGAAGAACACTAGGTTAAACTCAAGAAGGAGGTAAATTGAGTTTAAGGACAAATTTCAATTCTTTTTCGATATAACTGACTAAATGCAATAATAAAAATAATCAAAACAACAATAGAATAATAATAAATGCAGAAATTAAAGAGATAGGGATAAAGAAGATTAAGCCCAGATTTAACATGAAGTTCGGACCGCCCCTTAGTCTCCACGGATACACAATCCCTCCAACAAAAGACTTTACTTTCACTTTATTGATTTCACAATCCAATTGCTCCAAGAGCTACATAAGCTTACACAATCTCTTTTACAGCAACTAACTCGAGAAAATCACTTTCTTCACTCAAGATTACAAATGTGAGAACTTTCAAACACATAACTATGTCTCTTTTTGTTTGATAATAAATAAGTATACAAGAGACTAAGAAGAAGTGAAATGAGCTCAAGAATGTAAGAGAATATCTTTAAGTTGAAGTAGAATATTAGATCTTAAAAGCCTTTAGTTGAGTAGTTGAGCTTTTATAACAACTCCTTAAATTCTTTCCGTTACCGCACATTAAATGCTCCAACAGCTACTTAAAACTGCCGGTGCTTTAAACTACCGGCAAGCTGATAAAAATTACTCTACCAGTAAATGAACTGGTAAGCCGATTCTTCCAAGTCGGTAAGCTTTTCTTTGTGTTTTTCAGGGCTTTATACCGTCAGCCTGGTTTTTCCTTGAGTCATAAACCTGATAAGCCAAAAATTACCTGAAAATTCTTTTAACACACAACAAACGAATACTCTTTGCAATATAACTTCAAGATCATTTGATCATCACTTCAAAAGATTAAATTTCTTGTAGAGATAGTTGATATATTTAATCATTAAGCAAACTAATTGAACTCATTCAATTATCTAAAAATAATCAAATAATACTTAGTTTAATCATCCACTTATTTTTGTTCTCTTCAAAAATAACATGTTTAGATATACACTTTTTGTTTTGTTCTGTTCTCATCAAAATCAAATAATGAACTCTAAGTTCAATAATCTCCTCCTTTTTTATGAGGACAAAATTCTTATACTTTAAATAATCCCCCTCAATCTAATGCTCCCCTCAATCTAATGCTCCCCTCAATTTAATGCTCCCTTCCAATTTAGCACTCGATTTCAAGATATTTAACAATTGAATAAGATCAAGTAAGTGCTTGCAAAATGAGAATATATTGATGTGCTAAGGAACTAAGTCTCACTTTTTAGTAACTTCACATAAAGAATATATCAAACTTTCAAAGAATCAAGATATACCAAAGTTATAGGATCAATATCATCTTTTGAGTAACTATTATCAATTCGATGTAATACACATTTTGACATTTTAACAACTTGAATATTTCTCCTCCTTTTGGCCTCATCAAAAAAAGAGGAGGATCTAGGCGGTGAAGAGGGAAGAGAATTCAAGTCGAAATTTTAGCATAATCCTAGCTTAAGCCTTAGGATATGCCCCTTACAAAAGTGAAATCAAAAAAGCTAAAAACCATGCCAAATAAAATTTCTGTAATAAATTCATCAAAATCAGCCCATGCCACATCGAATGTTCAAAAATGTGAGCCAACTATAGAGAGTGTAATAACTCTATGAGATACATGAACCACAAATAGTAAACAATATAGACAAACAACATAAGCAATAAAAGTCAAGATAACGACGAAAGTAAGACAATAGAAAATAACAATAGTTGTAGCTAATGGTTAAATTCATAATATGAGAAAAACATAATGAAGAGCATATACAAAATATATTGGAAGTTAGCAATTCATGCAACTTATAGATCATCATCTTTAAGCTAGAGGAGAAAGTTGCTATAGTTCATCAAGGTGGTATCTTAATAGTGGATAAGGGGTTGGTAGAGAGAGAAAGTTGTGTGAAGGAGAAAAAGAGAGTGTAATTTGAATAAGTAAAGGGATTAATGAGAGATTGTATAGATTTGGAGATGATTGGTGAAGAAAAATTATGATTTTTGAGAGTTTGGAGATGGAAGATTGAAGAGAAAGAAGGATTCTAGGGTTTAGGGGAAGAGAAAGAAGGGTTTTAGGAGAAGGATGGGGAAGAGATGGTGCGACGCGATTTTAAGTCGCACCTAAAATCTAAAGAATCGGCTTGCCGGTATTTGGATGAGCCAACATGTTAGCTAAGAGAACAGAAGCAAAACAAATTACTTCAGGAGTAAAGTATACGAGCATGCCGATGGTGAAATGAATCGGCTTACCGGTTACAAGAATAGAACCGAATATAAATAAAAAACTAGAGCAATATACCGGCTTGCCGGTCAAGCGAACAAAAGCAAAAACAAGTTGTTTAATACGTAGGTATATCGGCAAGCCGATGAATTGTTTAACCGACAAGCCGATGAATTGTTTAACCGGCATGCCGGTTGTTTGCAAAATTGCAAAAAAATAGTAGGGTCTTTTGATTGAGCAAGTTTGCCAATCCAAATTGATTTGTAGAGATTTAAGCAACATCCTAACACTTCAAACAAGTTTATTTAAGTCCATTAAGGCTTGAAAAACTCAATTTTTAATGAGAGAGCCAAGATTCATCCAAATCAAGTCTATAGAGCCAAGTAATTCATGATAAAGTGAAAGTATGCATATATGAGCAAAATAGGTGCATAAACATTGAGTTTTTGCACACCAACAAGTTAAGCAAAATTTCAAATGCATATTTGAGCATTGTAGACACAAAATATAGCTTTAAGGCTCTACAAATTGAAAAATTACTACTCGAGTTCCTTAAAATCAAATGTTAAGCATAAATGTAGCTATTGAGCAAGTATAGATTCTTTCTCAAATTTAAGACAAGTTTATGGTTTAACCATATTTGAAAGATACCAAAACATAAAAAATGCATTATTAAACTAAGCAACATTCGTATTGGCATAAATAGTCATGAAATACTCCACAATGCACTTAAAACCTAAAAAAGGTCTAGAGAGGTCAAATATGTATAATATTCAAATCAAGCTAATTTGACCACTCGAACATGAGTTGGGGGTGAAAATAAACATGTGACTCTCAATTTTGGGTACAGAAACCAATGCATAATTCATTTGTGCATATATCAACTTAGTTGCTTATGAATGACTTTAAGTATACCCAAATCATGCTAAACGCTTTGTTTTATACATGAAAGCTATATGAGCATGTTTCTTAGGTCCACTTGAGTGTAAAAAGCTGGTATTTCAGCAACATTAGTAAGATTTAATAAAAATTAAGTCATTAGATGCTAAAGAGTTCACTATTAAGCCATACAAATGTATGAATGATTAATTTTGAGTAATGAGGCTTAGTTTTCACAAATCAATAGTTTCATCATCATGTTCAAGCATGTTGAAAGGAAAATATCGCGAGAAGGATTTGGAAGTCCTAAAATCACCACTTGAAATCATCAAAATCAACTATTAAATACAAATTGAGCTTAATGTCACACGTATATACTAAATCAAGTTTATGATAATTTGGCATTCTAAACAAGCTTCAATGATGTCTATAGATACAAAAGTAGCATGATTAAGACATATAGCATGCAAATAGACAAAATGATCACATGACTTCCCAAACAACAATAAGAGCCTAATTTAAGTCTAAAAAAGTCGAATTTGCACAAAAACAAAAGTATGCTAACTTAATCATTCAACCACAATCTATGAATAAAATTAAACATGTAGGAATTGGATTTGAACACGGAAATCAAAACATGACAAAATTGTGCGCACATGATTCTATGTATTCATAAGAAACTTTAAATATGCACAAAAAATATGATATTTGCAATTATCCATTCTAAGCAAGATTTATATGTGCATTATGACATGATGAGAGTTTAAGCATAGCTTGCAAAGCTAGTGATTACAAAAATACTAGTTAAATCCCTAAATACTTATTTGAGCTCAAATATGGTTGAGAATATATTAATTATGCATAACTTCATAATTAAATCAAGCCAACCATTCAACTATAAAATATTAACATATTTAAACATGTGGGAGCTAACATTTGACATTAAAATCAAGAGATAGTAAATATGTACACATGAAAGCCTTAAGCAAATGTAGAGAACTTTAAGTGTACATAAAATATGTTAGTTATTGTAAGGAGACTACTTGAATGAATTTCTTAAATCAAATACCATGTTGGAGGCACTTCAAATTTTCTTTGAGCATTCTCCATTCGAGTTTCTTAAGTTGCTCTCACTTGAAGTTCCTATAAAAACATATGATTGTTTCTTTGGTACCCATGTGAGTTTGGGTCATTTATGGTTAGTTGCAATAATATATTCTTATCCTTTTGGAACCCAAGCCATTTTACTTTTATAATTCAAATCGGTATTGCGACGTATTGCACACGTATGTACAATATTGCCATATCTACCATAATAGTTACAAGTCTTAATTATTGCTTTTACAAAGTGACTTTTATAAGACTTTTAAATATATTTCCTACTATAGCCAATTCCAGTTTTGTTCAATCCTTGCCTTTAAGAGCCAAAGAGCTTATCTAACTTCTTTTCTTCATTCACAAACTTGGCTATAGTTTGTTTTGAATCATCTAGGCTAGACTTCAAGATAGCATTTTCAATTTGAAGCTCTCCTAGCCTATCAACCATATTATCCTCATTTTTCATACTATCAACTATTATTTCAAGAGAGTTGCACTTTTCTTTCAATTGATCATTTTCTTTAGCTAACTCTTCATTCCTAAGATTTAAGACTTCATTGTTTCTATTTAATTTATCAACCTCTAATCTTATCCTCCTCTAAACTTTCTTTGACATCATTCACTTTATTATATTCATTTCTAAATAAATTAAATTCACTTTCTATTTCAATCATCATTTGTTTCATGATCTTGTTCTTCTTTTGAGCCTTAATAAATTTCTTAAATAACTCATCATACATATTTTTGAACTCATCAAATGAAGAATCACTAGAAGTAGAACATATCTCATTGTTCATTGTCATAAAGTACGTTTCTCCTTCTGAGTCACTTGAATCACTCCAAGTTACCACATAGCCTTTTTCCTTGCTCCTTCCTCGGCCTTCTTAAGATCCGGGCAATATTGTTGAATATGACCCGATTTTTGGTAATTATAGCACTTGATTACTTCATTCTTCTCCTTCCTTGACCAAGATATGTTTTCATCCTTATCTTTTGCCAATTTCCTATTGAACTTCATAAATTTCTTAAAATTTCTCGTGAACATTGCCACATCATTATCATCATCATTATCCTCACTTTCATCACTACTAGAGCTCTCTTTGTTTTCTTTTTGGATTCCTTTCCTTTCTTTTTAATCATCTCATGAGTTTTAAGAGTTCCAAAAAATTACTCTTTTAGCGTTGTGTTAAGATCATGAGCTTTCTCAATCGCAGTTCTCTTGGCTACCCAATCTCCTGGCAAAGACCTAAGAATTTTGGAATTTATTTCAAGGTTAGTAAATGTCTTTCCAAGAATACTCAAAGGATTGATAATATTGATAAATATATTATGCATCTCATCAATAGTTTCATTTGAATCCATTCTAAAGTTTTCAAATTATCCACATAATGAGCTTATCATTATATCCCTTACTCAGTTACTTCCTTCATATGTGCTTTTTAGTTCTTTCCAAATTTTCTTAGCACTCTTACATGTACAAACTCTATTAAAGTCATTTTCATTAATGGCATAATGGAAGATATTCATAGTTATTTTATTTAAGTCTAACAACTTCCAATCATTATCTGTATAATTATCTTCTGTTTTGCCTTTTATTTTAAATGGTCCTTTATCCACTACTTGCTATAATAATCTATTTTATACTTTTAAGAATATACTTATTCTCTATTTCCAATAAGGATAATTATTTCCGATTAAGAGTGGTGGTCTATTTATAGCTTGCCCTTCCATAAAGCCTAATATATTAAATGCCATAACCTTTACTCTAATATGCGATTAAGCAAGTGATTAAAGACTAACTCTAATACCAATTGAAGAACACTAGGCTAAACTCAAGAGAGAGGTGAATTCAGTTTAAGAACAAATTTCAATTCTTTTTCGATATAAATGACTAAATGCAATAATAAGAGTAATCAAAGTAACAATAGAACAATAATAAATGCAGAAATTAAAAGGATAAGGATAAAGAAGATCAAGCCCGGATTTAACGTAGAGTTCGGACCGCCCCCTAGTCTCCACGGATACACAATCCCTCTAACCAAGGACTTCACTTTCACTTTATTGATTTCACAATCTAATTGCTCCAAGAGCTATACAAGTTTACACAATCTCTTTTACAACAATTAACTCAAGAAAATCACTTTCTTCACTCAAGATTACAAATGTGAGAACTTTCAAACACACAATTATATCTCTTTTTGTTTAATAACAAATAAGTGTATAAGAGATCAAGGAGAAGTGAAATGAGCTCAAGAATATAAGAGAATATCTTTAAGTTGCAGTAAAATATTAAATCTTAAAAACCTTTAGTTGGGTAATTAAGCTTTTATAATAACTCCTTAAATTCTTCTTGTTACCACGCATTAAATGCTATAATGGCTACTTAAAACTGAATTACCGGCATGCCAATACTTTAAACTACTGGTAAGCCGGTTCTTCCAAGTTAGTGAGTTTTCTTTGTGTTTTCTAGGGCTTTATACCGTCAGCCTGGTTCTTCTTTAAGTCGTTAACCTGGTAAGCTAAAAATCAACTGAAAATTCTTTAACACACAACAAACGAATACTCTTTGCAATATAACTTTAAGATCATTTGATCACCACTTCAAAAGATTAAATTTCTTGTAAAGATAGTTGATATATTTAATCATTAAGCAAGCTAATTAAACGTATTCAATTATCTAAAAATAATCAAATAATACTTAGTTTAATCATCCACTTATTTTTGTTCTCTTCAAAAATAATATGTTTAGATATATGCTTTTTGTTTTGTTTTCATCAAAATCAAATAATAAACCCTAGGTTCAACAAATTCTAATATTGTATTTGATACATATAAATAATCTAATATGAAATAGGTTGAAATGAAATAAGATAGAATGAAATAAAATCAAGATCGAAATATAAAATTAATTCCTATATTTGAAAACGCAAACCAATTCCTTGATTCAATTTCTATAGCACCTTTTATTGTAACATATTTGGAATGGAATTGAGTGTGTATATTGTGGTATTTGTTTAAAGTATCCTTAATTTGTAAATGTTACAAATATAGATTATAAGACTAGAAGCTATTTAGGTAAATTTAGTGAGGGGCAAATAGAGTCATGATCCTAACCCCTTAAAGATGGAATCAAGTTGCTCTTAAAGGCAAAATGGTGTGATTCAAAGAAATCTTAATTCCAACTTACATATTGCTTTTGAACATGAGCAATTGAATGGTACCCCAATCGTGATATTATTGTAGCTCCATTCTAATATACTAAATGTGCCATAGAGTAAATATCAATAGAAGTGAAGCAAGAAAATTTGTTATCGTAGTAATCGCTATTTGACTCCTTGTGCAACGCAAAACCCTCCTCCTTCTCTCCTTTTTTTTTTTTTTTTAATTTTTAATTCAAACTTGAATTTCAAAGTTTGGAAAAAGAAATAATTGGCTTTCCCAGTTGTTAAATAACCCGATTAGTAATAATAAAGAGTGAGAAAACATAATAAGAAAGTTCATCAAGAATTTGAAATGAATTAATAATATTATATGCATTTTATCATAAAATAGTATAAGGATAAATAGTTAAATTCTTATCATATACTGATATACATCATTTTCAATAGACCTTGTCAACGTCTTTCTCACTGTTTCATAACCAGATTAGTTGTCGTTATGTTTTTTAAATTATTAATTTGCCAACAGAGCTGCGAAAATTAGTCAAAATGAAATGAAATAGTATTATCTTACTTGAGTCAATTGTGATGCATTATGTGTCCACCATTAATGCATTTAGATAGAAAGTTAAAATCCACATTTCACTAGATTTGCTAAATATATACAAACAAGTTAATTACAATTTCGATTCTTATCAAAGAAATAATAATAAATTACAAAAATATCACTCGCCGCCTTCTTGTATGTGAATCCCCAACAATCTCATGAAAAGAAATTTTGGCTCACAAAAATCCCTGATTCAAACTTTAATTAGATCATCGTGGTAAAAGAAAACCTCTAATCAATTGCGACTTGTAAAACCTCAAAGTCACGATTATAGTCACCAGAGAGATTTAGTATGGTTTTCTTTTAATCCACATTTCCCTTCATTGTCTGTGAAATCCTAATTAGAAAGATAAAGGTGGGTAAAATGGGTCTTAACAAATTTTTAATGAAAAGAGGATACAAAATGACATAATAAATAGACAAATAATAAGTGAAAATAAATGAGAGAGAGGGAGAGGAATAGCAAAAGTTTGATTTAACATGGGTTTAATATGGCCTGCCTTGTTTCTAGATTGCAATAGATAAACTCATGATTCTCTCCAGCTAGTTTAAACGGGAATAGATATCATGCTCATGTGCGTAAATTCATTGCAAAGTAAATTGCAAGAGAACAAGAGAGCAAAACGGATAAGAGTGATCAAGTTGCAGAATCAATGCACGATAAGTGCTCTTGAGTAAAATTTAGTGTTGTTAATGGGTGATTTACTTGGATACGTGAGGGGATCAAAAATTAAGGAAAAATCAGGTTTAATCAAAAATTCCATCACAATTAAACTAGGATTAAATCAAGTTAAACCATAAAAATTAATCAGAGTTTGACAATACTGATAAAATTTATAATCTTATCCAGAAATCATTCCCATTAGAGCTAAGGTGTTATGCATTAATATTAAATACATTATGAGAGGTATAATAATTAGTTTTCCCCATGCAAATGCTCTTCAAAAATTTGGGGTTCAAATTGATTTTCTAGATTCATTTGATTAAAATAAATTTCAAATTTTGTTGCACTTGACACGTGGTATATTTTGTTCGGTCCAAAATAATACACGATGTATAGCCTGTTGTCTGATGCATTTTTGTGTGTGTTTCTCTTCGTTTTTAATGGTCATGTATGGATAATCTCATTAAACCCCAAAAAGTTACAACTTCACTATCACATGCCTTTACAAATAAATTATTAATAGAATCCTAAATTCGCCACTAAAGATACCATCAGTAATGGCTTCTTTTTTTTTTTCCTAAAGCATTTTTGCCCTAAATTATACTCGGTTTTTTCCATCCCACTAGAAAATAGTGTGCTATCCAAAACGACACGTATGAGGAAGCTTTTGGGTGGAGGATACCTCGGACGATTGACTTTCAGGCACATGTCAAGTAGTGATTGAGCCATAAAAACATAAAACACAAGGTCACAATACATGCTAGAGCACTGACAGGTCAGTGTTTTTCAACATTATTTGGCTAACCAACCGCCATTTTGTTTGGGATTAGGAGTCAACGTTATTTGGTGCACCTACACTCCAATTGCTAAATCTCATTTCAGTACGTGCTGATCATACTTTATTAATTCCAAGTGGAATGATTAGAAATTTAAACTTTGATGGGACTTAAATAAAATATTTTAAGATCAGGCTATCTCTTCTATTTGAGAAGAGTTTTAATGGTATTAAATATTAACATATTACGTGAATAAATAAGTAATATATAAATATTCAAGAAAGTTGATATGTATTAATAAAAGAATATATTTTTATAATTATTTTTTTATTAATATATATCAAAATTTTATAGATAATTACAAATCATTTATCGATTTATATAATTTACTTATATCATTAGATGTATTTTCCTTTGATTGCATCCCTCGTGGTTTGTCACAACTACCGGTCTCTATCTAATGCTAATATACGGTACAGGTAATAAATGAAACTTTTACAGATATTTGCTTTCTTTCCAAAGCGTAACCGGCGTTGAAAGCATACAAAAAGCCATATTTGGTAGAATGTAGTACCTACCGTATTACTTTCCATATGGTTCAGCAAACCGTCGCATGAAATATTTACTTAAATCGATGTACTAAAAGTCTGTGTGGGGAACATTGAAGATTTTAGAAATATAGGTAGACCTAAAAGTCAATACTATCTTACATGATAAATCCCCCAGATAAAAGTAACATGACATTAAGCTGCCACCTACCTTTCCAATAAAAAATGCAATATTTCAGTTTATGGTTGTTGTATACAGTGTGCATATTTAAATTAAAAGATAAGATTAGCATCATAATTTATCTTCTATTTAAATAGATCGGGATTTAAATCTCTCGTATTTTAAATCGTAACATAATTGAAATAATAAAATAAAAGTTTAATAAAATAAAAGTTTAGAGAAAGGAATTTTAGTGAAAAAATTTATAGGGAAAGAGTAATACTTTTGTTATTTGAAAAAGCAAAACTAAATTGCTAGAACAAAAAACAATTAATATAATACTTATTCAGTATTTTAACAAATTCTTCTCTTTTGAAAGAAATAAAATGGGGATTCCTTTAATGCAATTAAAATTCTATCGCTATCATCGTCATCATTACCTCCCTTCTCCCCATTTTCATTCTTTAAAAAAAGAACTTTTTTTCCTGGCATCCTCTTTCCCATTAATTCTATTCACTCTTTCTTTCCTCCTCTCCAAACATATAGAGTTAATGCATCCTTTTCACTCTCTCAAACACTTGACAAAACCAACCCCAACAAAGAGTTTTGAGTCCTCTCCTCCATCTTTCCTGGTATTGATCCTACAACTCAGCGTCATAGTCTCATTATAATCCACATGTTCTGCTTCATGTTTTCTTCTACTAACTAATGATTCTGTTTGTGTTTATTTTCAGAAAATGCTTCCTCTGGCTGCAACAATAGTGGCAGTTGGTCTGTTTGGTTATGTGTATAAGAGCCTAAACCCTCCTTCTCCAAAGATATGTGGATCACCCGGAGGACCCCCAGTTACATCACCAAGAATCAAGCTCAGGGATGGAAGGCATTTGGCCTACAGAGAGAGGGGTGTTGATAGGAGAAAGGCAAAGTACAAAGTGGTCCTGGTTCATGGATTTGATAGCTCCAAGGACATATACTTGCCACTTCCTCAAGTAAGTATTTTGATCCCAGCTCAAATGCATTTTCCTCCACTTTGCTTGATAAAAAGTTGCCCCGAGTATGTACTAGTGGTAGATGAATAGGACATTAGGGTGTGTTTGTTCTGAGGATGACGTCCTCCATGCTGTTTTTCAACATTTTTCATGGTTTCAAGCTTTAAGAGTGCCAACTACTCCCGGAGTAATCTCAAGAAGATGTGATTGCTCGGGGTGGTGATGGTACAAGGTGAAGACGGTGGCACATGGCCGGTGGTGGTGATAAATCTTCCATTTTCCCATTAGTATTTTCCGTATTTCTTTAACTACCGTCACTGGTGGCTAGCTAGCTGCTAAGTCATCCGCCACAAAGACTTAGCAGTGTGATTAAACTAAAACAGAAAACCTAAATGCTATTTGTCCTACCTCAGTGAAATCCTTCTGCCGCGATGCAATGCTTTGCAAGGGGAAGCTGGTTTAACTGTCTTTTAATGTATATAAGAGCCTACTCTTACACAGATTAGAACGCCACACTGTCAGAAAAAATAATTATTTTGGCATGGCGTGCAGGAATTCATGGAGGAGCTGGATGTGTGTATTATAACATATGACAGGGCTGGTTATGGAGAAAGTGATCCAAACCCAAACCGTGACCGAAAGAGCGAAGTGTTTGATATTCAAGAACTTGCAGACCAGTTGCAGTTAGGCCAGAAGTTCCATTTGATGGGTGTTTCAATTGGAACTTACTCGGTTTGGGCTTGCATGAAGTACATACCACACAGGTTCGTTTCCCTGACCCACAACAGCGAGTTAATTTAAGGATTCTGATTATACAAATGGTTTAGTTCAATTTTAGTCCATTGTATTCTATTGGAACACTGATTTGGAAGATATATTAGATAAAATCCATTCCATTTGGTTTTTCCAAGTTAGGGTTAAGGTCAGTCATGCTTATCTTCAACAAGAATCCTCGGAGCATTTTCTAATTTTTCAGAAAAGAATGTTTCCAGACTCATTCTAAAGATTTGTTATTATTAAAAACCTTAGAAGAGTCAAAGTACTACAATAATATCGATTTTCAACAACACATGATACAGGTAGGTAAAATTGGCATGCTTGGAAAATATCCATCGTATATAATAAGGTAATTGAATTTCGGTTTCTGAAAAAGAGGAAATCGTTCTTTCCATCACTCCCTAGTATTTTTTTCATTATGGCTGTTAACCACCGCTAAGGAAAAACCAACTCTATCGACCACTTGTTGCTAAAACTACTAGTATCTGCAATGATAACATTTAGCAATTGCAAAGTCTTTTCGAGTGTGTTGCCATGGGTGAAGGTGAAGCATCATCATCTCGAAATCTGTTCAAAACAGAATTTAGAACAAGGAGTAACCAGATTGTTATCCTGGAAAAAATAGGCTTGCAGGGGTGTCGCTCATCGTTCCAGTCATCAATTTCTGGTGGCCTTCTTTCCCTCCCAAGCTGGTCAATGAGGTTTTCAAGAAGCAGCCTAAGCGGGATAGATGCAAACTCTGGATTGCACACCACATGCCAGGACTATTCTATTGGTGGATGTCTAAGAAGTTCCTCCCCCGCTGTGCGATCCTGGATGGACACCCCATTCTGCTGAATAGGAGAGATGGAGAAACATTCATGAAGATGATGAAAGTGCCGAATCCGAACGTGGTAGGCTTCTTCTTCTCCTCTCTCATCTACGAGTAGTTAAATAGTTTTCTCCTCTTATTGTTTTTCTCATGGTGTTTGGTTTGCCCGTTATCCTTAATTACTTCATAAAGGAGATGAGCTTTAGAGGACGGGCAAGGATAAAACTTACATCCTGTGGAATTCAAACAGAACCAAGTTACTTGTAGAACTTACTCATATTTCCTGGTTCGATGAATACCAACAAGCTTTTCCTAATCTCATCGCAGCATAAAATCCGGCAACAAGGCGAGAACGACTCCCTCTATCAAGACGTTCGTGTGCATTTCGCCAGCTGGGAATTCGACCCTATGGAGCTGAAGAATCCATTCCCTAACAACGAAGGATCGGTTTACCTATGGCATGGTCATGTGGATAAGCTAGTACCATTCGAGCTCCAAAGATATCTAGTGAAGAAGCTACCATGGATAAACTACCGTGAAATTGCTGATGGTGGTCACTTGTTGGTCCATGAAGATCGTCTCTGCCAAGCCATGTTCAAGGAGCTTTTACTTGGAGAAGAGCCACCTTTCCTTCATTCCGAGTGTTCCAAGATATGAATGAACGCCCATTTACAAAGTTGAGTCGAGGACTTGTGAATAAACAAATAGCTGCGTTTATTATGTAGGACCTCTTGTCCTTTTGATTTGGCATTTGATCTGTTTGGATAATGTTTGGATTCTATATGGTTGGATAGATAAAACGCAGACAGCGTATTACATAAAAGTGTTTGTAGCAAGATATATTGTAGTTTGAAATCTGGATCTGATTTATCATTTACACTTTGTCAAAGCTCAAAAATTATCTATGTTAACAATCTATTAAATATTCTCCCATGGATCACTCATATTCACAATCCGAATACCTTACCGTTTGTCATGTATAAATTGTGGGATCATTAAATTCTAACAAACCCTTAAGTTGCATTACTTAGCTCGAACCCATTTGATGCTAATAAGTTTGAGTATTAACATTAAACTCGTTCATTAAAAAGAAAATATTTAATTAGTCCATCCTTTTTTAACTAAATAGCGTACCGATAACCCCGATCAACAATAATTTGCTTTTACATATGATCCTTGGAGTTGGTGATGCTCTGAAGCAAGTTACGGTTGCCATTATCATTGATCAAAATGGGTAGAAATTGTACAAACTACGTCTTCTGATAAGCATTTAGTCAACATGGCCATTAGATCACTCAAATTTAAAAATTAATTAGTGAAAATTGTAGAGGATTAAATCTAACTCATGGACTTCAACTTCAATAACGAAATAAATTTGACTTTTTAAACTAGGGCAATAGGGTCCAAAGAGTTAAGCTCACAAAATTCGAGATAATTAAGAGAGATTGGGCATGGTGAGCTTAAAATAAGACCAGTTAGATCAATCCGTCCGATCCAACCTTTTTTTATTTGGCTCATACTAAAAGAATAATAATTCCTTTATTTTAGCCTAAACCTATAAAAAAAGCCTACTTGAGATCCATTTATAAAATATTTCAATCTTAGCCATTGATCAACATCATGATTCAATAAATCGAATCAACTTATCACTTTCTATAAATACTCCATTCACTTTCTCATTTGAGAGGGAGACAAAATTCCAATAAACACCGTTACTCTACTATAATTTTATCTCAAAGATTAAACATACAAACATTCTAAGAACACTACCTCATTCTTTATCAATTATGGAGTTTGATGCCATGTGCTCTTCCAACCATCACCTAACGTGTTAGAGCCTATTGAGACTACCTTTGCCTACCCCTCTTCTTTATTTTACCTCACTTGATCATCCCATACATACAAGTTAAATCATTTTTTTAGTCACGTGTAGCGCGATCTGACACGCAATACGCACGTAAACCTTCTGATTCAAACCCCACACATTTTCTTGGCAACTCTACTAGGAAGGAAAGATTTAACACTCACGTCATGGTACCTCCATGAAAAAGACCTATTGATCCTACGAATAGCAATGATCAAAAGTAAGATAGTACTGTTATTATCAACAATCAAAATCTACCTCTAATGGGAGGCATGAACCAAGAAAATGGTACTCAAGAAGTTGTTCCCAATAATGTGCAACTAGCGCGAGAGCTACGATAAACTAATTAGAACCTGAATGAGCTTCGAGCGATGTTTACCTAGTATGTTTCTGTTTTAACTACTTTCGTTGTTGTACAACAAAGGACAATTATTGCAGGTTCCTCCAATGTGATGCAACAATATATTATATAAGCTTCTTGGCTACTTAATATCTCGATTACTAGTGAGCAAGACGCTCCCAAAGCTAAGGAACAACCTTTTGCAATGGAACCTGTACCTACATGGCATATCCTACCCAAACTAATAAATTAAGGAATTCAAATAGGAGGCTCATCGTTTTCATGTGTTACTCCACGTGTTACAATTGTTGAATCTATGCATTTTACCCCTATGAATCCGACTCCTGCAAATTCCATGCCTTTGAATTTCATTGTTCTTGTTCCAGGATGCTACTAAAGATAGAAACATCTACTTAAAGGGCTTTATTTGTGATTAAGGAGGATTTAGACATATACATGAGGGAAGTACAAGCGAAATCTACATCATGTGCGTTAAAATTGAAGCTCCCATACCGTTCACATATTGTTATCAAGCCAAATCTAAAGGACTATGTAAATCTGAAGTTCATGTTGTTTAATGGAAAGAAGAGGGCGCTAAGGATTACTTGTTGAAATTAATTGAGACTCTAGAAGTCTATGGCTTAGATGATGATTTGAAGTTCAAGGAATTCTCAAAATCCCTCACGGAAAAAGCCTACACTTAGTATGTCAATCTCCCACCAGGATCGGTTGATTCATGAGGTAAAATGCGTAAAATGTTTCTAGAAAAATTCTTTTCTACTGAAGAAAGGGTAACATTCACCAACATGGGATGAATTCATCAAAGATCCAAGGAGGATCTCGTGGACTATATTGAGTAGCTTAGAGAACGCTCTTTAGATATATAAAATATTTGTGATGAGAGGGAACTAGTTGAAATTTGTATTCAAGGAATGTTCCTTGAATACGCGGTTTATCTCAAAAACCTGCCATTAGCTTCTTTTGCTACGTTAGTTGAAAATGCGTGAAGGACCAATAATTCAATGACTGAACAAAGGAATGAAGTTGGAAGGTTCAATAAGTATACTTTGTCTATAAATGCCCCTCAAGGCAAATAACAAAAGAAATGAAGAAATCCAAAAATGATAAGTCCTACGACTCTAGGCTTAAACTAACATATCTTTGCCCAATAGCCAAGCTACATCAAATGCTAGACTAATCGCTTCAAGATGGAAATATCAGACTCCTTAAAGTTGAACGCTTTACCAACGGATGAGGAAAAAAGTGACCCCAAGTTTTACAGGTTCCATAAGAATATAGGCAACCTTACGAAAGATTGATGGACACAAAAGAAAATATTTAATGAACGTGTCCAAAACGAAGAATTGATTATTGAAGACAATGATGTCTAGAATAATCCACTTCCAACTCACAACACTCAACGTAATGTTGTGAATGTTATCACTCATGACCCTACAAAGATGGAAAGTATGGACATATAGCTAGTCGAGGTGCACGAAGTTAAGCATGAAGAATCTGAGGTCAAGATAAGTAGAGATGCAAGCGCTATCCTCGCTTTGTTAAACACTGCTAATGTTAGGAATTTCTTTAATCTCATCGACTTTGATGAGGATATCGGGTTTGAGGCAATAACCATGCTCATGAAGATTATGCAAGGTTAACAATCCATTCGTACAAACCATTCTAAGATAGAAACTAACTATATAACCGTTATCTTAAACCTGATTTACACAAGGCATATATGACTAACTCGCTTTGAAGTAAATAATTCATAAATTAAATAGATTATTTACCTAAGAAAGTATGAATATATATATATATATATATACACACACACACACACACACACACACTAAGATTCAAGTAATTATAAATAATGTTTGTAGGGTTTCATTTTCCTATACTTTCTAAGTAATACATTATTTGAAAATAAAATATTCTAAATAAAAGCTAAAACCTTAAAGATATATCTATTCTTCAGGTGTATTTTCTCACTACTTAAGATTCAATGGTCGTTAGCCTCTAGATAATTGTAAGTCACTTTCTAGCTAGCACCTGCAATAACGCCTATAGGGATGTAAGCAACTATAATTTAATAAGTTGAGACGGAGACTTAAAACTATACATTAAACATAAGCAGGGTTATTAACCAAATTAGTTAGATGCAATGCATGTTTAAGTAAATGCCATCGCACAACGCTATCCAGTCCATTGTAAGATTAAAGAAATTGCACCTGCTCTAATCCGAGTTGAGGAGCTTTCATTAATACAACAGCTCACGACTAAACCCAAGCTTATGCAATGAAGACACTGCTCCTCTCGTGATTACCTTCAAACTATTGCCTTCACCCTTATCACGACCTCATCACCTGTCACTTAATTCAGCTAAGGATGAAGAAAAAACTAATTATGCTATTCAATACTATCCCTTTCGAAGGGGTCAGTATTTAGCTAAAGAACCCTACGTTTCCCCCTAGTAGTTTGCGATGCAAGTCTAATTTAGAATTTCAAGTCATATATTTAATTAAATCTGGTTTAAGGTATTCAATTATTTCAAACAAATCACATAAATTCAAGCCAAAGTAGTAATTCAAAATTTCATCATCAGCTTAGAACAAGCACATATACATAGCCAACTATCTAACAAACACAATTAAGTACAATTTTAAGCTTCCAAGTACTACAAGTTAATACTCCAAAATATAGTAATATATTAATCACAACTTACTTGAACTCTTTACTTACTCATTCGAGGTGTGACTCACAATAGCCATTGCCAAAAATCCTTATAATACAAACAATGTTTCAGTTTTCCACATAACAGCTATAGATTTGTTTTATCCTATAATGCTTATTGTTATCTTTAGTTTGGGGTTTAATATACCCAATTATCTAGATTTTCAAGTCTTTTACAATTATTCTTGATTTAGACTAAGTTTCGATTTAGTTTCCGAATTGATTTCTAATTTAGGTTCTAGTTTTGTTTTTTAGTATAATTTTATATGTAAATTCTAGAAACTCATTTCGACCCATAATATGAAATTAATCACATTATTTTTAGCTATCCTAATTATTATATTTAACTCCTAACCAGTATTTTAATTTATACGATATATCCTATATTCTAACTTATCTACCAAATTTACTCTTAATGTGAGAAAATCTTATATTTTTCATATAATTAACCCAATTTTTTTATTATTATTAGAATATTAATTTTAATCTAATATTTTCCTACTTATTAATTTTTTATATCTACATATTACACATTATCACCTAATATATCCCTAATATACACATCTAACATTCCCATCACCTCAAATATCATTCCTCCACATCAACTAATATTTCAAAATATCTAAATTCATCCCAAAAAAGAATTTATACCTAATTACCCTAAATTGCAAAATCATCTTAAAATATACCATTTTTACTTATTACATATATACTACGTAATACCCTAATAATTACATCTAACACCATAAATGCTACAAATAGCATATTACATCAAATTTCAACATCCTAAAATATATAATTATGTACTATATCAGTAATTATCTTTTTAATTACCTAATTAGCCTAAAATTACCTATTTTATGCATTATTTTAAGGCCTAAAAATCATTTAAAATTTTCAAAAATTCATAACATTGCTCTAAAACCTCTAAGTAGTCTATACAAAAATTTTGAGCCTAAGACTACACTCCTAAGGTCATTTATTTCTAAATAGAAATGTGCTCAGTTTTACACGGTTTCTTAAGCATCATATATTTTTAGATATAATTAAATCAAAATAATAATTTTTCCCTAAATCTACAAAATAATATTTTTCTCTAAATCTACATACTTAAAAACATCAGAATACCAAATTTCATAAATTTTTAAGTATTTTTAACAAAATATAAAAAATCGAAAGAAAAATTAAACTAACCAGAGTTGGTAGCTCCGGCCACCGCTAGCAACTAAGGCCTTTTCGGCCAACTTAGGTGCTACCACCATTGCTATGTAGTGGTAGTGGCCGTCCACTTCCAGGTTGTCGTCAAGTTAGAACTCCTTATATACTCTATTTGCATTATAATTTTCTAAATTTTTGTAAATTAGGTTTCTCCCCTTTTCTCTCCTCTCTCTAATTTTTTTATGATTCCTAACTATCTAAAATGAGGAGTGAGAGTGAGAGTGAGAGTGATTTTCAGAATTTATAAGGCTGCTTGGATATTTTTACATTAATTTGAGTTGACATTTAACCTTATCTTCTTCCAAATTTGCTTTTTATGTGATTCATTTTCATTAGTTGAATTTCCATCTTTCTTTTCCAGAATTCCACGCCTCTTTTCTAGAAATTTCCTCGTGTTTACATATTTTTCTTGATTTTTCATTAATTATTTATGAATTTTCTTCAATTAATTAGCATTATTTTAGCATATTTTGCGTATTTTAAGTAATTTAGCATATTTCTACTTACATGTAAATGAATATATAGTACAAATAAATAGTCCTAAATATTATTTATGTTATTTTATGATTTTTAGTATACATATAATTTATCTTTATTGATTCGTTAATTATCGAAACTCGTTTTATGCGTTTCGGATCAATAACGGGTAATATACATATAATTCAATATTATAATAATTGATTATTTTATCCTTTATTTTCTTAAATCCAAACTTACGGAATCACTTTTACTAATATTCCTAACTTCATCGTAAAATTTGGGTTAGATTAAACGATTTGTTCGATCACCCTAAATTCTACGAACTTAATCCCAAGTAACCGATTATGAGACTTACACAACATACTATAAGATGCCCTATAAAGAGAATGGTTTCGATGAATGAAAATGCAATTACGTTTACTAATGCTGACATGAGTACCAGGAATCCTAATCACAATTGCCTTCTATATGTGAAAAACATACTCAATAGTTATCATATCAAGAGGACTTTTATCGACAATGAATCCTCACTCAATATTATGCCAATGTCTACTTTTAGGGCTATAAAGATAGACATTCGATACTTAGTAAAACAACTTATCCTATTGAACAGCTTCTATGAATCTTCCATGAAGACGATAGAATGCGTCAAAGTAAACTTCAATGTTGGACCAATCTACAGCTCCACATGATTCCATGCAATAGATGTACCTTCATCTTACCATCTCCTTATAGGAAGGACATGATTGCATAATCACAACATGATATCGTCAATATGGCATTAATGCATGAAGGGTCATTAAGATAAGGATGATGTCTTCATTCCTACAACAAAGAATCCATTTTCACATAATGAACTACACTTTGCTGAAGTAGCCTTCTTCAATGAACATAAAGAGTCGACAATGCAAAATGTAGAAGTTTCTCCTAAAGTATCGCTATCCATAAGGGAATTAGCTCACACTCGAGCATCTAAGAAGAAAAAGATGCACAATTGTCGTAGAGATATAAAGAAACACAAGCAAATAAATAATATTATGAAAATTGAAGGTGCTTCATGAAACGAAGTATGAAAGCTACTAAGAGCAAAGAATAACTTTACTATTTTTCTCTCTTCTCTTTTCTTATTACATGTAAATGAAGCGATAGTCGCTTCTTATCAATGAAAAAAGTTTTTTTCTCTATTGCTAATATTATTATTTTATCAAACATGATTGTGTCTCTTTATTGCTATTGTCCCTGCTAAGTAAGATGCTTATCTCCTAAGCGTGCAAGGCTGATCCCACATAACGTTTTATATCTCATTGAGGGCATTTGGACCCTCTTAATTGTTTAAAAGAAAATCAATAGCGAACATGACATCTAGTCTACACATTATTGTTTCTTGGTAAAGAGCTTTGACTCCCAAGCATACAATGATGAACATGGCTCATATGTATGGCCTAATAAGAGCATTGCCTCTCAGGAGCAAACAAGCTATTGCAATCTTGCAAACTTATTATGCTGTCCAATTGATCTAAATGTTTCCTATCATCAAGTAGTGAAGACAATCCCATTAATGAGCACATTGACATATTGACACTTTAATTGAAGTAACACCCCGGTAAGCCATATTACACAGTCAAGTAGTGGGAAATGCCCCTTGACTAATGAGAAAGAATTATTGATCCCAACCAATCAGTGCCACTATTGTTGTATATGCATGATTGAACACTTCTTGAAAGAGATTTTTTATATATTATTATTAGCAAGCAAAAAGTCTTGCCACGATATGAGATGACATATGAAACCTCTTTAGATTACTAAGTCTAAATAGTCTCACAATTATGCCTATCCTACCTCAATCGATTATTTCATACATGTAAGTCAAGTCATTTCCTTAATCACGTATAGCACAATCTAACATGCAATACTGACATGACTTGTTAAGATTTGGACCCACACATTTCTTATGATTATAACTCTATTTGTGTCACATATATTGTTGTCTCCATCCAATATGTCTATACTTTTCCACAATAATATTTTACGTATGATGCGCTTGAATATGTTAGTTTGCTACCACAAGATATTTTACCCAGCATCTTGGCATGATTGCTAGTATCTCCACGTGTTGATATACACTCAAGATAACCCATATGCCACTAATCACGAGTCCCTTAAAGGTTACTTAAAGAAAAACTTGCACAAACATATATGGAACATGAGAATGAAAATTCGAAAGGCAAATGGAAACAATTGTTTCCTACCTTTATTGTCCTCAAGAATTCATGTATATGGTAACCCTAAAGAGAGAGAGAATTTCTTCTTCTCTACCTTTGAGTTTCACTAGGGAAGGGATACAACTCTGCTCCATAAATAGAAAAAGCAAAGCCCCTTCTTATCTTCTACTTTTTGAATTAAAATAAATTGTAAATATACCTTTTTTATATTTATTTTACATGCAAATGGGACCCTTATTTTTTCAATTGAGTATTTAAAACTTTAAATTTCTAGAAAATGAGCACATGGATTCCTATGCCACTATTTTGCCATTGATTTTATGTGCTTTTTTTTTTATTTTAGTATTCTTTTATTATTTTATCTAATAATAAAATAGTAAAATAGGATTAAAAACATATTTTTCCATAGAGATTTAAGTACATAATGTCAAAAATAAGGATTAAATGTATATAAAGTAAATATAAAAGATATATCTGCACTTTACTCATTAATCAAAGTGTTGAATTATTGAATAATCAAAGCTCAAAAGTTACCTATATCTTGCAATATATCGACATATGTTGACTGTACATAAAAAATTTCGACCGTAGGTGAGATTTTATTGTTCTTTTTTTTTTTTTTTCATTTTCCATGTGACATATATAAGTTTGGTACACAGAAGATTTTCATTTTCATGATTGGAAAGTGAATCTCTTCCCTCATGGGAAGAGTATTTCTTCGGTCAGTCTTATACAGATGGCAATTTAGAATCAATTCAAACAACTTCTATCGTTTATCGTACAATTCTAACATTAGAAGTAATCTCTTATCTACGACAGAATTATTGTTATTAATGTCCAATGTTAGAAAGTAAAATTCATTAATAAATGCATTGGGATACTTGTTGAAGAGTAGATATACTATATATATACACTCATACATACATACATTTTTAAGTTTGACAAATACACACATACATACATACATTTTCAAGATTGACTAAACAATTTATGAAATACAAATGTACATAATAGAGATATTCATGGTTCAGGTCGATTCGATTAGATTCAAAGGTCGAATTGAATCGAATTTCATTTTAAACAGTTGGGTTCAAATTCCTAATGAACGAAATGTTTTTAACGGTCCATGATTCTAAACTAAACTATTTCAAATGTGGTTCAATTTGATTCAATTTAAATCATTTTTAAAAGTGCTTTGTTATATTATTATATTTGATAATATAAATAATTATTGAAATTTTTAACTAAAGATGTTTAAAATGAGAAACAATATATAAGAGTTAAAACCACATAATATTATGTCACAATAATATTGTATCTTTAAAAGCATGAAAATTTACATGAAAGATGAAAAATGACAATAAAAAAGAAAGAGTAGATAATAAAAGTTGAGTGAGAGAAAAGAGATAATAAAACAAAATATAAATAAAGTTAAAATAAAATATTAATATCATTTAAAAATAAAAGATATCGCTTATTTCTTATTTTTATATAAGAAGCGTTTTAGTTGGGGTTCAGGTTCAAACGGTTCACAATTTGATTTACTAAACTGAATCATGAACTATTTGAATCTCTTTTGAACCAAACTGAAATATAAAAAAAAAAACCATATTTTATGATATGGTTTAGGTTTTGGTTCGGTTCAATTTGGTTTGATGAGCAGCCCAAGTATTAAACGGTGATGATGTATTTTTCTTTTGACCTTTCAGCATACGTATAAAATATACATTGATATTTTTCTTTGTATAATTATATAAATCCTTTTCTTATATTTTTTCTGCATGTCCTATAAATCCAAGCCGGCATCGTCATCAAGTCGTATTTTGAGTGCCGTGATGACATTGAAAATCCTATGACTTTCAAGCCAAAATTAGCATTAAATTTAGAATTGCCAATTATGGCTAGATAATGGCGAAAAAAATAAACATCTATAGACAAAGTAGGATGAAGTTTTGACGTTTTTATATATCTATCCGCTTTGCTGAATGGATAAATTATAATATAATAAGTATTACTGATAAATAGAATAAAGCAATAATATATTATGAACCAATATAATGTTGTCGTTCATTAATTTTATTAAAGGTATTTTAGAGGAAAAATCAATTTCAGTGTAAAATAGATATCTACAGGTCTGAGTAATAAATTATTATTCAATTTTTTTTTAATAAAGAATCTTCATGAAATTAAGGTCTAAAATGCAATTAAACGTTAGGAAAAATAGAATTGCTATTACAATGAAATAAATTGACTGTTAATTTGTATGTATTCACAATCTTTTTCTGCCCTTTCTTTTTTGTTTTTATTTAGCTCATTCTTAAGTAGAGGGATGGTCTTCTACGAAATGAAATTATAAAGAAGAAACGAGAGTTGTACAATCCTATGCTATCTCTCTCCAATGGCCGGCCGTTGAGCCAGCGCAGTCCAGCAGCGTGCCGTAAGAATTTTCCAACTCCGAGCATAATTAATGAATAGGTTGGGACAAATTTTTTTTTTTTTTTTTTCCTTTGCCAAAACTAGTTGGGGACAATTTCACATTCCAAGTTTGTGCGACCTCACGTGAATATTCATTAATTAATGTTTAGACACTGGTGTTTCCATGAGAGCAAAAATTAATAGAATCGGGTCATATATATACTATTAGTTACCGCATCTGTTTTGTTCAATGAGTGCCATAAAAAGTAATAAATAATTAACTAAATAAAGAAATAATAAATCAAGAAAAAGTATACAAATATCATTATAAAATTGCTTTAAATATTTCTTTTTTTTTTTTTTACACACCATTTATTTTAATCTTCATTCCACCTTTCCAAATAGTACCTCAATGTATCTTCAAAGGTCTTAGCAAATCACTTAAATACGATTTTTATTTATTATCAACCGTTTGTGTTTCTTATACACTTTGAAGGATTATGGGATGAGTTTGGTGTTATAAGTCCGCACGCACGAACACCTAAACAGACGGTTTTCCTCTTCTCAATGTGTCTAAGTCGGACAGGTTATTTGCATAAACAACAACAATTAGAGGATATATTATAATGTTAAGAAATAATCAAAAGTACGGAGGCTTTACATATATAAATATATACGGCTTCAAATGGTGCTTCGCTTGCTAACCAATATCATTTGCTTTTTCCAAAATCTAGCTAGTACAGTAATTATTGTTGATCTACTTTATATGAACAAAGATTATATAGAATGTATATACATAATTAAATATTAACCAATAATGCACCTATATTATGTATGCATAAAATAAATAAAGTTATATTATATAATCAAATATATTATAATATTAATATAAACTATTAATAAATGAGATAGAGAGATGGAGGGTTGTGAGAAGAAAGATAGGATAGTAGAAATGCTAGTAGAAAGAGTGAGAGTGGGAGAGAGAAGTAGGATACAATTAATAGTGGAAGGAAAAGTGAGAGAGAGAGAGAGAATAGAAAAATAAGAGAGAAATAGATAAGAAAAGAGAATAAAAAAGTAAGTAGATAAATTTATCATAAATTTATCTATTATTTATAATTTTAATAGTTTATTTTGTTATTAATTTTTTTGTTAAATAATGTTAAATAAGTAACTATAATGTTGACGGTTATTTAAGCCCCAAAGGCTTTAATAATATAAATATTTACATAATGCATTTTAGTAAAATTTTTATTAATATATTTATATCGGTTAAATCCCTATATTTAAACTACAAGGCTTAAATAACTGCCATTTACTGTCCATAGAGCATCTTCTAATATTTTAATGATGAATATTATAATTGCTTTATATTTTCAATTAGTTTAAGGGTTCATGTGGTAAATAAATTTGTACTCCATAACTTTTTAACAATCGTTTTAACATTCATCTAAAAAAAAAATCTCTATCAACATGGCAATTCTATCTTGCAGCTACTCTTCTTTTCTCTCTCTCTCATTTTATATCCATGGATTTCTCCTTCTGTTATATGAAACACAATCTCACACCTACCATAGTCGAACTCAACAACTTATACTCTAATTTCTCTAAATCATAGAAAGTATATAATATCTATCGTTTCTTAGTTCTTGCTGGTAGTTAGTTAAGGTCTGCAGTACTGAACCTGCAAAACAGTGCACAATGAGGGGACGCTAGGGGTGTCCGGTATGACTACTCCGATGCTTAAGTCAGCAATAGAGGCTTTCTGTGGAATAGAGTACTAAGTGCGTAAGCTTAGAATACAAAGTTTGTAGAGAGAATTACCATTGGGTGGATGTCTAGTATTTATAGCAAAGTAAAGCCGATCCTTAGAGATTAGTTAGGGAGAGAGATCTTCTCCTACAAGTGTAAGAGAATGGGGCTTATCGTGTCCAATGTGTCTCTCATATTTAGGGCATGATTATTTTATCCTTATCTTATAATTCATGGCCATTACAATTCTTCATAGGCCTGAGCCACTAAGGGCCAAGCCCGAGGTGAGCTTAGGAACACAAGATTAGGTGAATCTGATCGAGCTTAAAAGGTCTCTACCTAAAGTATCTTGTTAACACTTACACCCCTTCACCCATAGTCTCATTGCTGAGGAAGAAGTAAGGAGAAGGAATGCATGGGCCGCTCAGGCATGATCAATTCAACTCCAGGAAATTCGATTTGATTTCATGATGTCAACGTGATAAGGTTCTAGATCCGAAGTGATGGATGATTCGAGGTGAGGAGGCCTGAAGTGATAAGTCGTCCTAGGCAGTGGTCTATTAGTCTGAAAGGTGTTCAATACTAGGCGAGCAGGGGTGCTAAGGTGCTCCAATGTTACAGGCTGGTTTGCTTGGACAAGGCCTGATACGGGCCGAACGAACATAGGTACGTCATGTCTTTGTAACGTTGACCAGGTGCAGATCGGATTAGCCCTAAAGAAGCTTCCTATTAAAGGGACTCTCAAAATGCAACTTTTGCCCGCTTGTATTCCATGCATTAAATGCGACATGATAGATGTTGTGTTACAGCAGACTAACGTGCAGCAACATGCTTTCTGCCCTTTTAAAGGTAGCCATCCGATCGAGATGCTTTCTACATATCTGCTAGGTAGCATTCCAAGGGATTCATATTTATACGTATCCCCATAACCACCTTTACGGCTTCTCAAGCGGTTTTCCTATAAATAGGAGGATTGTAGAGAGAGAACATTTTTCTGTAATCTTTTCGCTCAATTGTCATAATTTCTATATTCGTATTCTAACTCTCAACCTTCTTTAAAAGCTTCAATTTTTATTTTCAAGAACCACAAGCATGTCTACCAACAAGGGTAAGACTAGCTCTTCTTCACTAGAACTTACCTCCAATTCAGATTCTACAAGAAGTTATCCTCCTCAGGCGCTGGAAGGCGAAGCTTCGTCACTAGCACAACTAGACCAACCTATAAGGATGGCCGTAAAGGCATTAGACATGGCTAGAATCATCAATACCATCCCTAAAAATGTGTACGTGGATATCCCCTTGCCCCCCATTAAGGATTTGTTCAACACTCTTCGTACGGGAAAGAAGCATGATGGCCATACAAGCAAAAGTAAGGATTCTGCCCCCAACTGGGTCATCAGCAACTTCCTTGTAAGGGCGATATTGAGGTGGCATATTAGGTTATCGTGCAGAGATGAACGAGTGGCCCCGCTATCGGGGAGGTACTTCGCGGTTTTCGAGAAGTGCTTGAAGTTTAGGCAACGCCTTCCCTTAAGTCGTTTTGAGAGAGAGTTTTTCGTCTACCACCACTGCAGCCCATCGCAAATCCCTCTTAATAGGTGGAGGGTGTTGAAGGTATTCTAAGTGCTCTGTGAATACTTAGTGATAAAGGCTACTCCCGAGCTCTTTTACCACTTTTACATGTGGAAGAGTGTTGGGGGGTAGCCTTATCTCCAGCCGCGCCCAGGAAAGAAATTATTTTGTAGCCTTATCAACTTGGTCAAAGGCTAACAAGACGAATATGTGGTGGTAAAGCTGCTCAAAGAGGCCACCTTCTAGACTTAGTGGATCGGAATGGTCTATATTAGAGGCGAAAAGAGGCTCGATCTGAGCGACGTCGAGGCTGTCTAGGAGATTTTGGCTTTCATGGAGCTGTAAGGTGGCCAGGAGATCAACGTTACGGAGACCGTAGAAAGGTATTTCTGGCGCCTAATCTCCAAGCTCTTCCTTAGCATGAAGAGAGCTGTGGCAAATAAGTGAATTGAAAGTACTGGTTCATTCCTAAGCGCCTTTTTATTGTGCTAGTGTCAGGATGCTTCGTTCGACGCCTATAGGATGGGTGGACTTCCTTGGTCGTGCTGGTTACGGCGGTGTTTTACAAATGATAGTGGTAGTTTCCTTTGATTTCACCTTGTTTACTTTTGCTAACTTTTAGATCGGTCTTCCTGTAGGCAAAAGTTTGGCTCAGAGGGTACCTCGTCCGTCTGTAGACAATTTGATGAGCCGATGCTAAGCGCAGTTGTCGGTGAAACTAGCAAGCTACGACCGAAGCTTATGCCTCAAGGGATTCCCCTTGTCATCCGGGATGAGCCAATAGTCGTGGCGCCGTTGAGTATGGCTCTACCTGTTCATGCTATCCATTGTCCAAGCCCATGCTCATGAGGATGAAGGTATCGAGGCGAAAGGGCCCGACGTACAGGTGCTTTCCCCTCCGAGGGCAGCTAAAGAAGGAATTAGGGAAATAGTTGCCCCTCCTGCAATCATGGGCAAGAAACACAAGGCTCCTAGGGTACTCGGGGAGCCAGGTCCAGGGATGAAGAGGCAAACGCCCCTGGCAAGGAAACCTTTGGCCAAGGGGAAATGGAATGAGTGGCTCTTGGTTCATCCCTTCTAGAGCGTAGGTGATGTTGGGGATGAGTTTTTGGACGTCCTCAACAATTTCCGCAAGATGGAGCTAGGGCCAGACTCATTCATAAAAGCGCCATACACTTCCATTGATAAGGCACTAAAGAAGGGGTTTCCCGAGATGGAGAAGAAGAAGGTAACTAGATTGCAAGAGGAGTTGCATCAGCAGAAGAAGTACTTGCTAGGGGCGGAGACTTCTAGTAGGAGGTACTTAAGAAAATTTGCTCAAGCTTACAAAAGCCTCCGCTGCTCTATTATGTAAGTGGTAAGGCTTCAAGCAAGGCTTAAGCATGCAAAGTAGGAGAAGGGCAAGATAGAGAGGGATGCCCAAAAGGTTACGGAACTAAAGGTTCGGCTGAAGAATAAGCAGAAGACAAAAGCTCATGTCTTGCAATGACTGGAGGAGGAGGGCACAATAATGGCCAGACTCGAAAAAGAAAATGCTGAGTTGAAAGCTTCTGTAGCTAGGCTGAAGACCGAGCTAGTGATGAAGGCATCCGAGTGTGATGGTGTTAAGGCCTCATTACTCGAGCTGGCAAGTTTGAAGGCCACTCTGGAGTAACAAGTCAGGGAGTTGCAAGGCAAGGTTTTGGAGATGGAAGAGATCATCTCTAAGATGGAAAGTAAGGAGGTCCTCAGCGATGCTACCACAAGGAAGGCAGTCGCTGACTACAGGGTTACCGAAGAGTAGCTAAAGGAGCTAGAGGACCTGTCTACTAATTCCACTCACTTCACCAGGAAAGAAATCCTCTCCCATTATCCAGATCTAAACCTGAGCTTCTTTAACCTTCTAGACTCCCCCGCCTTCAATGAGAAGAGGGAAGGCTTGGCGAGGGAGGAGTTCGCTCAGGCAATTGTCAAAGACGCAGGCATGTCCTCTAGTGCCAAGGCAGTGCAGGGTGCTTCTACTTTTAGCCCCGCTTCGGCAACTCAGTAGGAGGATGCCTTAAAAGCTGTCCTTGGGGACAATCTACCCCCAAAGGGTCCCACCACTCCTGGTTCGCATGTCTTATGCTCCTCTGCGACTCAAAGTCTACCTATTAAAGTGCCTACAAAGCAGTGCTCAGAGCAAATTGATGCCTTGGATTTTTTGGAGTTACCCAAGCTAGCTGATCCTAAGCGGTAACGAGATTCTATAATTTCCCCTTCTTTTTTATTTTTCGTTTCTAGATAGGGCCAAGATGCTAGCCTTTGCTCTGTAAACAAATTTGTATGATGAATAAATGAAGTTTTTCAAAAGTCTCACTGTTTTTATTAAACTTTCTAGACCCTTGGTGAAGGTCTTTTTAAGGGAGTTCTTCTATGCAAGGGGTGTTTCCCCTTGCCAAGATTACCCTATGGGGGTCGGGTCAATGGCATTCCAACCTACCTGGTTTATGGGAATTCCTCTGTGCAAGGGGTGTTTCCCTTTACCGAGGTTACCCTATGGGGGTTGAGTCGGTAGCATTCCGACTTGCCCGATTCGTAGGAGTTCTTCTGTGCAAGGGGTGTTTCCCCTTACCAAGGTTACCTTATGAAGGTCGGATCAGTGGCATTTCGACCTGCCCGATTCGTAGGAGTTCCTCTATATAAGGGGTGTTTCCCCTTGCTGAGGTTACCCTATGGAGGTTGGGTCGGTGGCATTCCGACTTGCTCGCGTAACCATTCGCGTGCCTTTTTTAAAGGCTGGTAAGGCAACTAATATAAAAGGAGAGGGAGAGAAGTACACAATCAATTAAGGGTTTTTTATTTCGACTCAAATTAAAAATAAAACCAAACATCATGAAATTTTAATTAAAGTAGAGGCGTAAATTGTCGGCATTCCAAGTACGCAGGATAAGCTCGCCATCCAATCTTTCTAGCTTGTATACTCCATTGCCCAATTTCTCCCCGATTCTAATCGGGTCTTCCCAATTCGAGGCCAGCTTGCCCTTGCCTTCTCGCGAACCAATAGCCTCCAATTTTTAGCACATTAGGTCATTGACCTCGAATTCCTTATGTCGGACCTTCTGATCATAATATCGAGAAACCCGATGTTGATATACAGTAACCCGAGCAGCAGCGAGGTCTCCAATTTCCTTGATTGTGTCAACTCGTGCCTATAACAATGAGTCATTCAGGGCGGCATTGAAACTTTGAGTCCAAATATTAGGGATTTCAAGTTCGATAAGAAAGAAAGCTTCTAACCCGAAAGCCAGACAGAACGGGGTCTCGCTTTATGGAAGTGCGGTGTGTAGTCCTGTACCCCCACAAGATATTAGGCAGCTCATTAGCCAAGGTGTCATGAGATCGGTCTACGTACTTCTTTAGGTTATCTAGAATGAACCGATTGGTCGCCTCCACCTATTTGTTTGATTGGGGGTGGGCAATCGAAGTGAAGTTTACGGCAATATGGTGCTTAGCACAGAACTCCCTAAACTTGGGGTTATTGAATTGTCTGTCATTGTCCATGATCAGTACGTAAAGGACTCCAAACCAGGAAAGAATGTTGTTTCCGACAAATGACTCTACATTCCTCTCCGTAATCCTATCCACAGCTTCAGCCTCCACCCACTTCATGAAGTAGTCCATGGCGACAATTATGAATTGTCGTCCTTCTGATGCTTTCAGGAAGGTGCCGAGGATATCGATCCCTCATTAGGTGAACGGCCATAGGCTCATTAAGGGTTAGAGTGCGATGCTAGGTGCACGACTGATTAGGGTATGCTTCTGGCACTGTGGGCACTTCTAGGCTACGGCCTTTACGTCTTACCTCATAGTGGGCTAATAATATCCGAGCCATAGTACCTGAAGGTACAGGGCTTGGGACTGGATATGATTGCTGCATACTTCGATGTGCAGCTCTTCTATAACGTATAGCCCTTCCCCTTCTCGAAGATAACGAAGCAAAGGTAGTCTAATTCCCCTACGGTATAGGACACCGTCAATTAGAATATAATTGGCAACGTGGTATTGAAGCTTCTTCAACTCCCTCTTGTCCTCTAGCAACGTTCCTCCTCCAAGTAACTCCGGATGGAATCCGTCCAACTCGACTTTAGTGCTGCCATGGTAAGTTCCAGAATTTCAGCTGAACTTGGAGCTATGCTTTTTTTTTGGTAGGTACTCAATGAAGATCTTGCTATCCTTCATCTTGCGCTTCCATATGCTAGTGGAGGCTAGCTTGGATAGCCAATCGGCTACTGAATTTTCCATATGAGGGATTTTCTCATTGTCCCAAGAAGGGAAGTCTGTTAGGAGCCTTCTTGCCTTCTCTAAGTACTTGGCCATAAAGCTATCCCTGGCATCATATTCACCCTGGACCTACTGTACAATGAGCATAGATTCCAAAAATATCCATAGCTGCTCGACCTCAATCTCCTTGGCCAGCTTCAGCCCGGTGATAAGCGCATCGTACTCGAATTCATTGTTACTAGAGTTAAACCCGAATTTGAGGGCATAACAAATAGTGACATCATGGGGGCCAGTTAGCACAAGGCCCGTACCTCCGCCTCTAATGGTGGATGATCCATCGACGTAAAGAGTCCATACCGGTTTGTCATCGCCCAGGGCTATTTCTTCTCTGGTATATTCTACTACGAAGTTGGCTAGGACCTGTGCCTTATAGGCAGTTCATGGTTGGTACTAGATTCCGTACGCACTCAATTCCATTGCATATTTCATCATCCATCCAGACACATCAGGTTTCTACACCATGGTGCACAGTGGCTAGTTTGTGAGTACAATCCCTCGGTGTGCTTGGAAGTAGGGCTTTAACTATCTGGCAGTAATGATGACAGCCAGTGTAAATCTTTTTACCCGAATGTACCTTACCTCAAGCCTATGAAGTATGTGGCTGACATAATATACTAACTTGTGTTCTCTTCCATCTGCTCTAACCAACATAGAGGAGAGAGCCCAATCACTAATAGCCAAGTACAACAATAGATCCTCCCCCTAGATAGGCTTAGAGAGGACTGGTGGGCGATTGAAGAAGTCTTGGAGTTGTTGAAAGGTAACGGTGCACTCCAAAGTCCATTCGAAACCCTTAAGATTTTTTAGGATTTTGAAGAACTCAGCGCATCTATCAGCACTCTTTGAAATGAATCTACTCAAGGCAGCCACCATGCTAGTGAGCTTTTGTATGTCTCGAACTGAAGTTGGGGGCTTCATTCCCCTGATGGTTGTGATCTTCTCGGGATTAGCCTTAATACCTCTCGAGGTGACTAGAAATTCGAGGAACTTGCCAAAGCCGATGCCAAAGACATACTTCTAGGGGTTCAACTTCATGTCATGTATACACATTTGGTTGAAGGCTTCCAAGAGATCTTTGACATGATTGACCGGCTTTTGGCTCTTAACAATCATGTCATCGTCATACACCTCCATATTATGCCCGATATGAGGCTTGAACAATTTCGTCACCATCCACTGGTATGTAGCCCCAACGTTTTTCAATCCAAACGGCATCACAATGTAGCAGTATGTGCCGTAGTCAATGACGAAGGAGTTATGGACTTCATCCTTCGAGTCCATTTTGACCTGGTTGTATCTCGAGAAGGCATCTATAAAGCTCAATAGGGCGTATCTTGACGTAGAATCGACAAGCTAGTCGATTCTAAGGAGGAGGAGGAAACAATCTTTAAGGCAGACTTTATTGAGGTTAGTATAATTGACACACATGCGCTACTTCCCATTCTTCTTTTTCATAAGTACCACGTTTGCTAGCCACATCGGGTACTTTTCCTCCCATACAAGCCAGCTTTGAGCAGCTTTTATACTTCTTCCTTGATTGCAGCCTGCTGTTCTAGGGTAAATGCCTCTTTTTTTATTTGACAGGCCACGCTATAGTATCAATTTTAAGGCTGTAGTTTGCCAAGTCGGGGGAAATTCCAGGCATATCGGACGTTGACCAGGCGAACCTATCTGAATTTGCCCGCCAAAGGGTAATGATTTCATCCTTTACGTTGACTAGGGTTTCAATCCAAACTTTTGTTGTATGGTCAGGAGAGTCACCAATCTGGACATCTTCAGTCTTTTCTCTGGGCTCGCCCTTCTCAGCCGGTCTCTCCTACGGACCTATCTTTAGGGCAAAGACGTCATCACCTTTAGCCGCCTTAACATATAACTCTCGTGAGAGCTTCTAATTGCACCTGCATACTCCCACTCCCGTGGGCATTGGGAATTTAACCTTGCGATGCAAGGAGGATGTGATCATCCCGAATGCGTTTAGGCTTGGTCTTCCCATGAGTGCATTATAAAGGGAGGGACAATCGATCACAACGAACTCCACTAGCTGTTATATCACGTGGTCGTCATCGCCAAGTTCCATGTCCATCATGATGATGCCCTTGGCTCGGACCATGCTCCCGTTAAAGCTGATCGGATTGTGGTGGTATAGCTTCATCTTTACTAACAACTTCTTCCTCATCCGATCATATGTGTGGAGGAAGAGTATGTCAGTGGAGCTGCTAGTGTCTACCATGATCTTCAGGATCTCAAATTTTGAGATCCTAGCCCCAATCACTAGGGCGTCTTGGTGGAGAGTGTTGACCCCTTCGAGGTCGATATCAGAGAAAGAGATGGAGGTGTCTAACTTCTATCTCTTCTCCCTAACTACTAGCACCTTTGATTGGGCGTTAACCGAGCTACTAGTGCTTAACCAAATCCTAGGGTACGGGCCCCCCATAATTACATTTATGACGTCATTGGGGGCACAATTATTGCGGTAGTCATTATGCTACCTCGCTTGGGCATCCTCGATCCATTGCCTCCGAGGTGCCCTATCGGTATCATCATCGAAACAGTTATCCTTCCTCCGTTATGCCACGTATTTATTGAAGAAGCTGCATTGAATGGCGTATTCTATGGCATTCTTCAACTGGAAGCACACTTCAATTGTATGGCTGTAATCATCATAGAATTGACAGTATTTGTTAGAGTTCCGACAACTGGGGTTTCCCCATATTTTCTGCGGCCTCTGCAGCAAATTTTGGTATTTTCTGCTGAGGTGATCTTTGATAGACAATTTCTCCTTATCCTGCTTTCCACCCGTCCTTTCTTAATTGGCATTGTGCTTAGCGTGAATGTTATCTTCTTGGTCGATGTACTTCTAGGCTTTGTTATAGAAGTCGGCTAGGGTCCTTAGCATACTCTTCATAAGTGATCGGAAGAAATCTCCCAAGGGTTTGATGCCGAGCTACACAACATAGATAGTGACCCCCTCATCCAACTGAAGGATCTCGACCACAGCGTTATTGAACCAAGCCACATAGTCACGTAGGGACTCACCCTCACGCTACCTTACCAGGTACAAGGACAAGGAATCCTTAGACGGGGGCTTACTAGCCCTAAAATGGAGGTTGAATTTTCAAGCCAACTCATCGAAAGAGCTGATCAAATTGTTAAGGAGGTGGTTGAACCACATCCACACTGCCTTCCTTAGCATACCTGGGAAGACTTTGCATAGTATGACATCTCTATGATCGTGAAGGTTCATGAGGGTACAGAAGTAGAGGAAATGGTTATCGGGGTCGCCCGTATTGTCATACTGGTTTAGGGACGGAGTTTGCTATTGGAGGGCAATACTTCGTCCTGGACACCCCTGGTAAAGGGAGTCTTAGCAACCAACTCGATGTCGCCAGCAAGCTTGCTCCCCTACCACTTGGAGAGCCACCTTACCATGGTACGGAGCTCATTTAAGTCGGCGTTGTCCGCCATGTGAGCTCGTCATGTAGCTGAATGAGCCTGGACTCCTTGCAAGTCGGCTTCCTACTCATTACCACCTAAAGCTCAGTCGCAGGTAACCACAAACCTTACTGGCTACTGTTGCAACGGCAAATTGGGTTGCTAATTCCTTCCATTCTACAGCTACTATTGAATGTTGTCCTGCCCAGTACAGGCATCCGAAGCTTCGGGTTGGTGAATTTGTTCTGTTTGGCACTTTACCTCGCCTAGGCGAGCTCGGAGCTCCCTATTCTGCTTAGCATATTGCTCAACTAGGTTCTCTATGTACTCTAGATGTTCTTCCAACACAGCTCTTGGGATAAGCTAATTGCCTTCAGGTTGGTTGTTCACCAACTGTTGATTTTCTTGTCAGTCGCGTTAAGACATGATATAGAAAGGCTTGTTGTAGGTTATGTGTTTAGGATTTCGGGTGTAGGAATATTCTATTCCCACAGATGGCACCAAATGTCATTTCTCAATTCTTATCGGTAGTTAGTTGAGGTCTACACGTACTAAGCCTGTAAAACAGTGCATAATGAGAAGACGCCAAGGAGGTTGTCCAATGTGGCCACTCCGATGCTTAAGTCAATAATAGGCTTTTTGTGGAATAAAGTACTAAGTGCGCAGGCTTAGAATATAGAGTTTGTAGAGAGAGTTACAGTTGAGTAGATGTTTGGTATTTATAGCGAGGTGGAGTCAGCTGTTAGAGATCGGTTGGGGGGAAGAGATCTTCTCGCACAATTATGGGAGAGTGGGGCTTGTCGGGTTCGACGTGTTCCTCATATTTAGGACGTAGTTGTTTTATCTTTATCTTATAGTTCATGGCCGTTACAGTTCTTCATCGGCTTGGGTTATTAAGGGCCAAGCCCAAAGCCTACAAAGGTGAGCCTAGGGACGCAAGGCTAGGCGGATCTGGTTGAGCCTGAGAGGTCCTTACCCAAGGTGTCCTGTCAACAATATCCAAGCTCAATAATTCAAAATTTTCATCTTTTTTTACCTCTGTTGAACTTGATAAAGATTTGAGATTTAGATTTTATCAATTAGTAATTCTTCTTTTTGATGTACTTTGTAATTGATTTTAGGATGGATATCCTTAATTTTTTTTCCTCTTTTGGTAAGCAAGATATCCTTAATTGACACAAAAGAAAAAGGTTCTTCAAATTTTAATAAGCAGCAAATCAAAATCGAATAGCAAAGTATAGTAATAATTCATAGCTTAGATGTAATGCAGACAATTTATTTTTAAAAAATAAGAACCATGGAGTTGTTAACTCATCTCTATTACACTAAGTGACATCTTTACCTAAGTGTAGGATTAGATCTTTATTACTAGCAAAGAAGGATTAACATTAGAACTAAAAGTCTAAAAATACTCAAAGAGGAGGTTTAATCAACTCTTATATCTTAAAAACTCACTTAGTTTCTAATGCACCCATGTGGTGGACCATTCTTAGGTTCAACTAATCATCTTAAGTAAGAAGCACACACCACCTCTTTCAAATGGTTTAATTAATTGAATTACGAAGAAAATGCAAAGCTTGTCTTCTATACCAGTCCATTGATTGCTCCTATAATTCAATCAATCATACCAAGCTTTTATTAGGCAAAAATAGAAAATTTTAACTTCTAGCTTCAACTTTGAAAATTCATATGAATTTTACAAGTTTTATAAATTATAATCTTCTATTTCATTCCACTAACCAAAAAGTCATAGTTTAATATTCTCTCATATTTATGGACTTGAATAACCAATCATTACTCTAATAATTCAATTTTAAAACCCATTTACATCATTCATTCATTTAAAACCTTCAAGCTCAAATTTTTCATAAAACTGAAGTTAGTGTCTCAATGTGGTATTAATGCTCCTCTTGTAGCTCTATTGATTCTTTTCCTCTTTATTGCTAAACACATTTAAGGACTTAATAAATCCTTCTTCTTTTTTTCCGAACATTTAAATTTGGAAACAATTAACTATACTGATTTTACCTTATTGAATGATGTAAACTTGTTCGTTTATATTCCTTATTAAGGCTTCCTACATTAGTTAAATGGAGAGAGAGTTCAATCTTCTTTCGATGTGGAGGTTATAGATGTAAATTGTGAGGTTCCTAACCAAAGTGGTCGAGCGAGGATCATGTAGGTTTCATTCTACACATGGCCTTAAAATAATGATGTGGAGATAACACTTAATAAAATGACTAAGAGAGAATGATAGGGAGACGAAGCAAACAGTCTCAATGCCTTAAATACACAAATGACAGACAATAAAGTTAAGGCAATTTGGGCATCAACTTTGCAGTTTTTGAATGGTTGAGATTAATCATTACCTGATTAACTTGATTGATCTTTGAAAGTGAAAATTACTAATAGAACACCATTTCTTTAGTCTTTGAAATTCTTCTAAGTGAAGAGGAATGGCTAAATATTTAAAACATTTACATGATTTCATATGTTTTAATATTTTTTTTTTTACTTTGATACGAAATATAAATTAAATCCCATTTAATCACTAGCATCTATATATCTATCTCTCTTTAAATGACACTTATCACTTGGTGAAAATGTGTAAAACCCCCTTTCATATGGTCTATAGATGGATTTTCATTAGTAGCTAGTGAAATCCGTGTTACCTTATCTCAATATGACTTAGTTTAACATATTGGGTGTATTTGTTCAAAATTACTTTTGAATTTTTGAAATGTTTGTTCACTTTAAAATTTTCAATTATAATATTTTGTATGTAATAATTTTAGTATTCTCATTCTAACGAAACATATTATTTGTTTAACGTGGTTTAAGTATGAACATGAGAACGGGAAATAAGTATGGATTCAAAGAGAGAGAGAGAGAGAGAGAGATTAAATATATTTACCAACTGAGTATATTTAAATAATATGCTTACATGAGACAAGGGATTAAAGTCATAGATCATTTTCTTATTTTTACTAGTTATAAATAAATTCTTCAATTTATCGAATGTGATTTTGTTAAATACTAGTACAAGTTGTCTTAAAAATTCTAAACTAAGAAAAAAAAAAAGATGTTTTACGTCCTATCTTTCTAAATTTTCAAAATGTAATTAATATCTTTCAAAGAAAATTTCAAATGAATTCAAATACTTCTACGGGTGTTTTTAAGTTAAAATTTCAAGTGATGGAAAATTAAAAACTATTTCAAATTTATGGAGAATTGATTATTTGAAAGCAATAAGTACCTTTCATCTTGAGTGAGCACCACAAAGCCGGCAAATTAAAGATTAGTTGCATAAGTTAGTCAAGCATGTGTCTTGAGATATACTAGCACATGGTATTAAAAGAACAAGTTTGTAAAACTAATATTTTGTATTTAGTCAGTTACTTTGAGAGTCAAGTGTCTTATGTGATATGGCCATGCAAGAAGTTTGTAACAAGGGTTAAACTCAGGGAGTCAAGAAACACAAGAGTACCATAAAGGATTCAACAACTAAGAGTTTTTGTTTAGGTTTTTAAAGATATTATTCGGTTTATATTTAATATCTAAAAGTATTGTAGTGGATTTTTGTGGTAATTGAGCTAGTAGTATTGGTGAAAAGGATGATGCATAGGTAAAACCTCTAATATTTGAGGCCAATCTCTTTTTATTTTATGGCCACTATCTATACTTGCTTAATATTATTCACTTAACTCTAATTTATAATAAATAAATCGCTTTTGTGCATTAACTCTAATTTATAATAAATTCTTTTATAAATTGAAAGTAAAAGGGGATCTTTCCTTAAAAAAAAACAACAACAACCAATTCACACCCTCTTGATTACACATTTGAATCTACAATAATGATAATAGTTTTTATGGTACATTTGGTTAATTTCATAAGGATAGAATAGTCTCTCCCTTAGACCTATTTTTGTGTTTTATTAGCGACATAGCTATTTAATAGAAGTACTCTTGCTACAAAATGAAAAGTTGCAATTCCTTTGTAGTGTCAAGGAAATAAATATTCTTTTCCAAATTTATCCATAAGACATCAAAATAATTATTAAGAATAGTTATTACTTCTTTTTTTTATTTCTTAAGAATTACAATTATATTCTTACCTTATTTCATTCTACTAACCAAATGTGCTATTAGTAATATAAATATATAATATTGTTAAATATGATCATAATAGTAGAAGGCCAATATTAATAGCTAGTACATTTAGATTGAAGAGAGAAATGCCACAAACCTTAAATTATTCACTCTAAAAGTGTAGACAAATAAAAATTAGTGAAGCTACTTTCTTAATTTTCTAAGTGAATTATCACTATTTATTAACAAATGCTTGTTGTTTTATATCTATCCACTATAATGAATTAAACATAATAATATTGTTAAAATATGTTTAATTTAACAATAGAATAAAATATAAAAGTTACATTTTTTTAAATGGAAAATAGTTTTAAAAATTTCAAACCCAAAGAGGCCTTCAACGTTCTTAAAAAGTTGATAGAATACGAACAACCATTTTGTAAAACAAAATGAAGAAAAAAAAAAAGTAAAATTCAAAGAAAGGTCCATAAAAATTTTCTTATAGATTTCTTTCTTTTCTTATGTCCTCTCACAAAAAATGATAAAACATATGTAAATATATATATATATATATTTGTTAGATGAATAGTGATTAGCAAATATATTTTAGTTTAACAAGTGGTCTTTAGTAGTTGTGATTTTCTGTTGATGTACTATAGCATTTGTTTTATTTATTCACGTATAGATTTAGGAAGTTCAATTAGTTATATTTCTATTATACAGTTGGCATTGATACAACTAGATAGTAGTTCATAAGTAGCTACAGTTAGCTAATATAAATAAGCATTTCGAGTAACATAATAGTCACTTTTTAATTCCTAGACTTTTTGTATTCAATAGTTAATACAATTCTCTCTGTTTTTGAAATTTTCTTTATAAATTCATATGCTTATGCTTGTGGTTCAAGGAAATTATGAATAGGAGATTAGGAAGGATTCTAAATCCACATAGTATCATAGCGAATTCGCCTGGGTATTCACCTTTGTTCATCTGATTTGTAAGTAACTTTTCGATTGTTCTCTTATGACATTATTCAAACAAAATTCTTTAGATCCTTTTTATGTCTCTAGCTCAAATAATCCTAACATGATGTTAGGAAATGTAGTTTTCAATGCTAAGAATTTCATAACTTGGAGTAGATCTATTAAACTAGGTCTAGGAGCTAAACTAAAACTCAATTTCATTAATGGATCGACTGTAAAACCTAGGGATGACAGTCCAAATTTGGTTAAATAGCTTAGATGTGACTATATGGTGTGATCTTAGATTTTAAACTCTATGAATGTGGAAATGTCACTAAATAATTTATATGTTCAATTCACTTATGAGCTTTGGGTAAAGATAGAAGAGCAATATGGACATAAAAATGGTCCATTGGTTTATAAGTTGTAGCATGAAATTTGTAATTTGAAATAAGGTAACATGTCTGTTTCTTCTTATTACAACAAGCCTAAGAAGATTTGGGATAAATTACAAGTACTTAGGCCTTATCCGTAATGTACTTGTGATAGATTAGCCTATTGTACTTGTGATGTGAGAGTAAGAATTGCGGAATTTAAATCTGAATAGATGCTTATACTATTTCTCATAGGATTAACAGATGGATTTGAACACATCAACAGTCAAATTTTAGCAATGAATCCATTGCCCTTTGTTAACCGCACATTTTATTTAGTGCAACAAGTTGAAACTCAATGACACATTACTAATGGTTTTGTTATTGATATTAGTGCTTTAGTCTGTTTGTCAAATAAAGATTCAGTGGACAAGAAGAAAGCTAAGCTTACAAGAACCAAGGCATATTATAAACACTGTAAATCTGAAGGTCACTCAATTGAGACATGCTTTTAAGTTATAGGATATCCATACGGGTACAAAGGCAAACGAGTTATAAAGAGAAACAGAAATCCTAGTTCTACACACATGTCATTTAAAGATAAAAGAAGTTATTCAAATTTTGAAACTCCTTTTAGACAAGCAATAACAACTTCAAATGTTTATGATAACAGTACAAGTGCAACTCTTGATTAGGAGGCGTTAGTTCACAAAGTTTGTCAAGAGATGGTACGTATGTTCAAGAACAAAGGAGTAATGGAGGATCATAATACTACAGCGACCAACATGATTTAGGTTGCAAGTAAGTTTCACTCATCTGGAACAATTTCTTCACAACATAGTAGTTTGACAATAGCTACTATAGGTATAAATACATGGATAATAGACACAAGAGCAACTAATCATATGACTCCCTATTCAAATTTGTTCATACAAAAATAGTGTCTATCTAAACCTATACTAGTTACATTACTAGATGGCACTCATAAATCTATTAGCATGATTCGTATTGTTAAGATCTTGAACAATTTAGAACTGCATGATGTGTTTCTAGTACCTAGTTTTACACATAACTTGTTATCTATCAATAAACTTTTACAGGATCAAGGATTTGTTGCTACATTTACTAACAACACTTGCATTTTTTAGGACCAGAAGAATAAATTTGTAGCTTCAATTAAGGTTGTAAATGGACTCTATATTCTGGATTCTTGAATAGTTTTAGATAGCACTTTATGTGTGGAAGCTACTTAGGGTTGTAATAAAGCAAGTGCTGATTAGTATCAACTTATTCATGCTAGGCTAGGGCATATATCTTTTAAAAAACTTTATCAGCTAGGACATTGTGATGTACCTAGTTTTGCTAAATTGTGTTGTGATGTTTGTAATATTTCTAAGATTCAAAGGGTTCCTTTTCCTTGAAGTATCTCTCATTCTCAATATGTCTTTAATCTCATACATGTAGACTTATGGAGACTGTATAGATTGACTTCCTTGACAGGTGCAAACTATTTCTTAACTATCTTAGATGATTTTAGTAGAAGCATTTGAACTTTCATGTTATGCAATAAAGCATAAGTTTGTTCTACTTTAGAAAAATTATTCAAATATGTTCAAACACAAGTTCATTTTATTCCCAAAATGATACAAACTAATAATGGATCCAAATTTGTTTCTCATGCTTGTAAGTCTTTGTTTGAAGAGTTTAGTAACGTACATCGAAGGAGTTTAATTCTCTTAATCAAAACAGTTGTGTTGAAAGAAAATATAGGCACTTATTAGACACCTCTAAGGTAATTCAACTACAAGCTAACATTCCAAAAGAGTTATGGAGTGAATGTGTCTTGGCTGCAACGTACTTGATAAATAAGATGCCATCTTCCTTATTAAACTGGAAAACCCCTTATGAAATTCTTTTTCAACAAAAACTAGATTTTACTCATCTTAAGACAATAGGATGTCTCCGCTTTGTTGTTCATCAACTTATTCCATCTAATAAACTTGAAGTTAAAGGTTTGAACTTTGTCTTTTTAGGAAAATTACAAGGCCAAAAAGGGTACAAAATATTTAATCCCATTTCTAAAAGGATATTTGGTAGTAGAGATGTGAAATTTTATGAGCAAATATCTTCTTTTAAAGCAGGGTTGAATAAGCCTTTGTCTGAACCATCTACAACCATCAGTCTTGTTCACACTCATGTCACATTGTCGTCGGATGATCTTCATAATTCAACATCTTTACGGTCAAATTCTTTTGTTAATGTTACTAATATTATAATAGACAACATTCAATGTAGTGTTCGTTGTTCTAATCACATTAGACGACTACCTAAGTGGTTAGACGATTACATTCATTCTATTTACTGTCTACAACAACAAACACCTTCACTTAATAATCAATATGTGCTTTTTAGTTTTTCTACAAATTTTCCTTTATTTACTTATCAAAGTTTTCAAAACTACCCTACTGGCTATTTTGCTTCTTTAGCTAATGTCTTTGTTGTTCCTAAACCTTGTTCTTACTTAGAAGTTGTTAAGCATGATGAATGGATAAATGCAATGAATTAAGAGTTAGATGCTCTAGAGAAAAATAGTACTTAGGAGCTTACATAGTTACCTAAGGGAAAGAAAGGTATAGAGAACAAGTGGGTTTACAAAGTTAAGTTTAGACAAGATGGTTCAATCGAACAAAATAAGGCCCGCTTAGTTGCTAAGGGATTTACTCAGAAAGCAGGGGAAGACTATATAGAAACATTCTCTCTAGTAACTAAGCTAGGCTCGATAAGAATTTTTATTGCGGTTGCTGTAGTAAAAGGATAGATGTTGTACCAAATAAATATCAATAATGCCTTTCTTTGTGGGCACTTAGTCGAGGAAATCTACATGTACCCTCCTTTAGGCTATACTAAGGCTCAACCTAATTAGGTTTGTAAACTTAAGAAATTGCTTTATGGCGTAGCTTGAAGCAAGCTTCTCGCCAATGGAATTTAGAAATTTCTCAATTCTTGATCAAGTAAGGTTTCAAACAGTCTAAATGTGACTACTCCTTCTTTATACGAAATGGCCCTAATGGATTTCTTGCTATTTTACTTTATGTAGATGATAAGCTAGTCGGTGGTACTAATGATTCTTCTATTCCAACTTTAAAAGATGCATTGCATTCAGAATTCACAATTAAAGATCTTGGCCATGCTAGATTCTTTCTTAGCCTTGAGTTCTGTCGAACTTCATCAAGTTTGTTACTTAACCAAAGAAAGTATCTTCTTGATGTTCTTTCAGACGTAGGACTTACTAGTGTGAAACCAGTTTCCACTCCAATGCAACCTGGTGTCAAGTTTGATGAAACTTCAAGGGACTTACTTGACAATCCATCCTTTTATCGCCGTCTTGTAAGCATATTACTTCATCTAACTCTAACATGTCCTAGTATTATGTTTGTAGTTCATCGTTTTGGTCAATTTCCAGCTTCTCTATGTACCCCTCATCTGCAAGGAGTTTTTTATCTTTTGAAATATTTGAAAGACACTTCTTCTCTAGGATTATATTATTCATCTACTAATTCTTTGTCTCTTCTAGGATATTCGGATAGTGATTGGGCCTCATGTCCAATCTATTGTAAGTTTGTTAGTAGCTACTATATGTATGTTGGCACTGCTCTTGTGTCTTGAAAATGTAAAAAGTAATGAGCAATTGCAATGTCTAGTTCAAAAGCTAAATACAAAAGCCTAGCTTCTACTACCAAAGAGCTGCTTTAGGTGTCATACGTTTTGCAAGATCTTGGACTTATTGTTTCCCTGCCATTATCACTTTGTTGTGACAATCGTTTGACTCAACTCATTGCCTATAATCCATACCTTCACAATCATACCAAATACGTTTCTGTTGATGTTCATTTTACCAAGGATCATGATTAAGCTAGCACTTTGAAGATTATTCATGTTCCTTCTAAATTGCAATTGGCTAATTCTCTTACCAAATCCGTTTCTAGCTCCACACTTTAATTCATTATTGCTAAGTTGGGTCTTCAAGAATCTCTAACTTGAGGGGCGGTGTAAATATATATATATATATATATATATTTGTTAGATGAATGGTGATTAGCAAATATATTTTAGTTTGACTCTTGTCTTATTTATTCAAGTGTAAATTTAAGAAGTTCAATTAGTTGTATTTCTGTTATAAAACCGGATAGTTAGTTCATAAGTAATTACAATTGACTGGTATAAATAGGCATATTGAGTAACATAACAGTCGCTTTTCAATTCTTGTATTTTTTGTATTTAATAGCTAATACAATTCTCTTTGTTTCTAAAGTTTTCTTTACATATTTGTATGCTTATGCTTATGGTTCAAGTACGAATAGGAGATTACGAAGGATTATAAATCTACAACATATCATACAAAATGTCAAAAACAAAAACATAAGCGTATCTGGTAATAAAGAATGAAAATATATGTATTTAAAATAGAATTTCTCGATACTTTTCTTTTAAGTCAACTAATGTCAACATTGACCACTTTTTATAAGTAACCTGCCATTTGCTTTTACATAATGGCAAACAAGTATAAGATAAGTAAGGTATAAAGCTTTACTTGTACTTTATTTACCCTATAAGTATAAGTTTTGGAATTCTTTAAGATAGAACCTATCTTGTAACATGTATGAGCCATCTTATGATTTATACCCTACAAATATTATAGAGTATTGTATACCTTATAAAATTTATATAATTTTCTATTACGTTTTTATAGTTTAAAAATTTTTAAAGTAAATTCCAACAATCTACCAATTTTTCCACATATTTATAACTAGTAATTTGTCATCCTTATCATCTCCAATAATTTTGATCTCATATTTCTCATCAAAGGATACATTACGATCCTGATATTATTTCTCTTAACAATTAACCACATAATATGATCTAAACATGATAGGCTTACAATTCAAGGAGAGTTTAGATTGTCAAAAATCCAAACAAAAGTATTAGAAGTGGAGTCAAAATGACTAGAAGCTTATCAAAAATAGTATTTATCAGAGTCAAATTTAGTAAGAAGCTGAATAGAAGCAATTTAGAAATCATCAAAAGTAGTAAGAAGTTATGAGACTAGAAGAACAAACCTAATTCTAAGCTTGTGGTGAATCAACTTTGAAGGGTTATAATTTTTCACTTATGGCAAGTTATGGAGCCTACTAATAGAGATCATTTTGAATTTACTATGGCCTTGTACAAATAGCTTCAGTTATGGAAGATTTTTCACCATTTAGAAAAATTTATCCTATTCTACTTTATATCCTATTTCTTTCACCCAAAGTAACTATATTTTTTTCAAATAATTCTAAGGTTTTAGAGTTATAAAGAATCATATGGAACAATTGTTTAGGAAACTAGAAATTGGTATGAATTATTTTCTTCCATCATGTTATTGTATTTATTGCTTCACACAACACTAGAATACTATCACAAAGTTGTAATCTATCATATGGTTTAGGTCCTCTACAAACTAGATCCATTAAGTTCTTTTACTAATATAAAACATCTGATGAAAAATATAATGCAACATAGTAAATTAAACCCCAAACAATTTTGACTCGAGTATAGTTATTCTTCTTCAATCAACATCCCCAGCATCTTCACATCTAAAGTTCTTTAGGAAGAAAACAAGAGGTAATAAAGAAATAAAGGATGTTGCATGCTTTAGGACTTTTATTTATTTATTTATTTTTATTCTTTTTTTTTTTTTTTTTGCAATAGGTAAATGTACTTGGGCCACGAATATGTGTTCATTGAAAAATTTATGTTTTATTATATTCAAAAGTATTAATTACGAATTTTAATAAGTTGACATGCTACATTGAATCCACATATTACCTATCTTAGAGTATAAGTTTTCAAATAAGTACAAAATATAGATTTAATATATTTTACATTTAAAATAAAGAATGGGACCATAAAAACTCTCCGATTTCATAAGATAAAGGTCACTGTTAATACATAAAGATGGATTCATGTATATTTGTGAAACATGTATTGCTTTTTTTTTTTTTTTCAAGGGAGCAAGTATTGAAAATAACTATATTTACACCGAGATTCAATCTTATACAATTTAATTTACTTTCTTGAGTCCTATATATATTTATACAAAAATCTAGTTAATCTTATATATTTTAGATGAAAAATTCATTTATAAGGAATATAAACATAAATATATAGCACTTAGTTATGGTGACACCAATATTTTGACATATTACTCATTCAAAACGTAAAAAATAATTAAATAACCCAGTTGAAAATAGAGAGCTTGATTTCATTTTACACAAATATAAAAAATTGTTTATTTTTTCTTATCTTATATCGATCTTGCTTTTCAAATTAATCTAGTAGACGACAAAAAATGTAAAGTTTATATTAAGTGTAAGCAGGTAATCCTATCATATAGATATTCATCCGAACCTTACTTTTTTGGATAAGTTTTGAGAGTGGGTAATAAGAGTAATAGGATAGGTTTCGAGTAATAATTTTTTAAAATTTGCTTTTACAAGATAGGATATGAATATGAAGCTAGGTTACCATAAAACTTATACTCTAAAATGTATAAGGTACAAGTTCTAGGATACATTATACTCACATTGTAATAATAATTAAATAATATTAATAAACAAAAAAAAAATTAATACTATTGTTTTTTTTTTCTTAGCCTGAAAGAAAATACAAAAAGAGTTCAGCTTGAAATAAAACTCTAAAACCATACATTGCTGCTACTGTTGATATAGTCTCTCTATCTTCTTCTTTTTTTAAAAAAAAAAAAAAGCTCTCCCTTTTTTTACTATCTTTTTTCTCTTCTTCCTTTTTTCTCTTTAACTAATTCTAGTCTAGTTAACTCATCATTCAATATGTTATATTAGAATTAGTCGTATATAGTTTTTATATTCTATATATAACAATCTTACGATTGATAAAAATTTAATTTAATGATTTGAAATTAAAAAAAAAAAAAGAAAATTAAGCATGATGCAATCAAGGGTTTGATCATTACCAGTTGTAAAAATAATCTCTATTTTACTTATCAAAATTTTATATTCTCTTAATTTAAAACATATTACAACATATATAAATTATTACTAATGGATCTTGTAATAGTATAGTTATAATTTTAATATTGATTTTGCATTAAACATAAGGTTTTGAAGGAATGTAAAAAAATACAGGTTCCTCAGAGTATCCTGTACTTTATAGAATTTATAAGGCATATAATACAAAATATAAGATGATTCTAAGATATTATAGGATATATTTCGAATACAAAAACTTAAGAGTTTGTATTTATAGGAAAAGATATGAATAAAATCTTATACCCTGTCCAACCTATACTTCAACCCTAATTTATATCGCTAAGTCATGACACATACACACACATATATATATACCAAGTGAGGCACTTAAACACACGCCTCACTTGGTAAGGAAACCGTGTGTCAGGAATTAAATATGAAAACTTACTACATAAGCAATTTAATATTATATCAATTATCTATCCATCATTGTCATAGATTTTACACTTTCTACACTTCGTAAAGGCATGCGGTGAGAACATATATTTTCCATAAAAAATTCAAGGAACGCAATCCCACACGGTCAAGTAACCTTAATGTCAGTGGAAAATGTTTCTATATTTGTACAATTGATTAACCACACGTCCAGAAACATTTTCTAGAGATTGTTGTGTATAATAATTACGGTAAGGTATAAATACACCCTTTACATTTGTTTTAAATAAGCTTAGGTATTTGTCTTTGGTTTTAGTTATTTGGATACCAAACCTTTGAAACTGTGCTTTTAAATTTTATTTTACCAACTTTTCTTTATATATAATGACAAAAAATACTTAAAATTAAAAAATATATGAAACAAATGTAAAATCATCGTGTAGAAATTTAGGTACATTTTCTCAAAAGAGATATGTGATGTAAAACTCCACTTAACAAGGGAGGATTAAATTTACATAAAGCACATATTTGCAAGCCAATTTATCCTAATAATTAATAATGATTGTGGTGACTACTATATTTTAGTGATAAGCGGCAGTTCAAAATTAACTATTACAGCTAGTTAATAAAAGCGGAAATCAATTTTCCTTTTTTTTTTTTTGTTTGTTTCCTGTGAATATTTTTCACACGCATGTTAATATAACTGATCGTCTTTAAGATAATGTACTTTACACATATTATTTATGAATTAAAATTTTTTTCATATTTAAACACTATATATATATATATATATAACAAGCGAATTGTGATAGCAATAATGTTTATCTATGTTTAAATAGGTGGAAATTGAAAATGCATCAAAGTAAATACAAGATTTATTGGGAAGAATAACATGTTGTGGAAATAAAAAAATTATATTATTCCACTTCCAAGAATAGCATTACGAATTTATTGGGGCAAGCACATGGGGGAAGAAAATCACTGGTTTCATGTTTCTTAATTGAGAAGAAAACAACACAACACAACATTTGTGTACAATAAAGGTGTAAGAGCGTAAGTGAAGACATGGCCCCAGATAAATGAGCAGGGCATCCTTTTTGGGAGGTGCATCACCACTGGTTTTGTCTTGAAAACTCTGAAAATTCAAACTTTTTTACATGTCACTTTTAAATATACGTGGTGGGCATATAACTATAGTCAAGTAAACATTATATTTATACCTTATTTGAAAGGCCCGCCAAATCACTTTGTTATCATCCACATCATAAATATTCGACAGATAATAGAAGTCATTTATTATATATATATAATATATAAATATTAATAAAATATTAATATATATATTACATACAAATCAAATAGATTTAAAAATTGTTTCATTTATTAATATTTATACAATATATACACGTGATAAGTCATATATAACACATATTAAATCCTTTTGAGCGTAGCAAGATTTGCATCATCTAACTTTCTATATTTTATTTACATTCACATTTAGTCTTGCATGAGACAAGTTGATTTGATTAGATTTTTTTTTTTTTCCCCTTTCACGTTTATAATGCAATCAATTCATCCAAGAAGATTCCAACAAAGCGATCCGACAATATATACACATTATTCTAGGACCGTTTTTTGATAATTTATTAAATAATATGTAAAAACATGAAGCTATAATTATATATATAACCCCTCTATAAAATTAGATACCTAAAATCTCTGCAAAGTTATAAACTTATTTTATTAGATTAGAAAAACAAGCAAAGTTCCGATGAAGTTGTCATCTTTAGACTTTTTATCTTAAAAGTAGGTATACTTTCATTGTCCAACACTCCATAATTATGATAAAATGAAATGGTTTTTCAAGCGTTATATTTTAAATAAATACAAATAAATAGACTTGAAGTTATAATATCATAGAAATAGAAAATATTATAGTCTAATCAACCGCCTATCATAAACTGTATGAAACCAGTGTTGTAAGCATATGTTAATATATTTAATATGATAAAGGCAAATGGTTATCTGAAAATTATTTAATAGAAAAATATAAAAAAATAGATCTTATATGACATATATTCCATTTCATAATCCAATAGTATAAATATCAATTTCTTAATGAGATCAATAAAATCAATTTCTTTTGCCTAATTAAGTATAAGTGGAAGAAAAACGATTATCTTTAATAGACGACTGATATCAAGTTATATTCTCTTATCTAATTTATCTTTCTTTATTATTTTATGTTCAGACTTTTTTATAGATTAATTTCAAGATAAAATTCAACTTCTCAACCCATATGTATATAATTGTTTAGTTTTTTGTAATTAAATTAAATGAATATTAATCTCTCGATAGAATAAATTAGGTCCAATTTTATTTTATTTTTTTTATAGTTGTTGTTAGAATAGTATTAGAAAGAAAATAGCATATAGTTAAAAGAAAAAAAAAAAAAACATTTTTATCCCGGATATTTTTAATGGCAAAATTGGCATGATAAAGAAACCATATTTTAAATTTAACTATAGTAGAAGAGAAGATAGATAAACAACACAAGGAAGCACAATATTTGGTATCACTAGAACCTTTTATAGAATATCCATTCAAACTCTTTGAGAATTATATCATTCGAGAGTAATCAACTATATAACATCCAATAGATCCAATTAGTCAATTTCCCTCTTCTCCAAGAACTCAAAACAAAACACATATCCCAAAAAAAAAAAAAAAAAAACAAAAACAAAAACAAAAAAGGGATAGAAAATCAGACAACATCTGCTAAATCGAATCCAGAGAAGACCCAACCACGTAAATCTCTACCAAAATCCGCGAAAACCTGACCCAAATGTGCTTTCCAGTTAATTTCTACAGGTGAGCTTAAAGTTTCAAACTTCATCATCAAAGGACTCAGATTTCATCTGGATTCGATAAAGACTGCAGTTTGAGTTATCCCCAGAACTGTTTTTTCCTCAGGTGAGACGAAAGTTTGGAAATTTAAGCTTAAAGTCATGAGATTTGTTGTGGGGTTTGATAAAGACTGATTTTTTTTTGGGTTTTCATATTAATTATCTTGGTTGTTTCTTAATAACAGGGTTGTTGGCGATGTTAATTGGTTTTATGGGGATGGTGAGTGATGATGGTAGTAAACAAGTTGCTGCTAGGACAAGTACCGAATTAGAAGATTATCCTCCTGTGGCTAAATCAAGGATTAAACTCAGAGACGGAAGGTATTTAGCTTATCAAGAGAGAGGTGTTCCAAAAAATAGATCAAATTACAAGATCATCATTGTTCATGGATTCGGCAGCTCCAAGGAAATGAAATTTCCAGTTTCTCAAGTATAAATCTGAATCTATTACCATCTCTTTTTGTTTGAATACATACATACATATATATATATATATTTAATTTCTGTAGTTAAGTTGTTTGAAATTAGTTCGACTTGATTGAGAATTGCATGAGACTAGATTGACTAAGTGAAATCAAAGTGCTTTTATTGTTGTTTGATGATAATGAAGTTGCTTTCCCTCATTTAAATGCCATTGTGGTATTGTATGCACTTTTTCCCTAATGATTGGAAGCAAGCTTTTAAATGTCTATGATTGTTTGGGGTGAAAATATTAACTTTTTTCTGACTATGGAACTTCCCCCATTGTAATTACGTAATTACATAAGAAAAGTTTGTCTTCAAATGGATCCATCATATTTAAATATGTTAGTTATCATGGTCATGGAAGCTTCAGACCTTGTTTGCAGTAGAGTCATGTTTATAGTAGGAATTCTTCATGAATACTGAATGAACATAAGGAGGACTCTGTCACGTGGCATAAATTTATGCTTTGTGGAGATTTATAATTGGGATAGAGATTCTAAGGCTGTAGTATACATACTAAAGATGTACTTGAGTGAAAATTCAACTGAATTCCGCAAGTTTTATCTTAGAATTTTGAAATTGTAATTCCTGAAGCTCAAGTTTGCAGGAACTCATGGAGGAGTTGGGTGTTTATTTTCTGCTCTTTGATCGAGCCGGGTATGGAGATAGTGATCCAAATCCAAAGCGCACAGTAAAAAGCGAAGCACTCGACATTCAGGATCTAGCAGACCAATTACACCTAGGTCCCAAGTTCTATCTAATTGGTGTTTCAATGGGATCCTATGCCACCTGGAGTTGCCTCAAATATATACCACACAGGTCTCACTTTAGTGAAAAATTTTTGTCTCATGGATGCTATGGAAGGTCAATCCGATGAGAAACCTCTGCTAATTATTATGCGAGTTCTTTGTGCAGGCTAGCAGGTGTGGCTTTAGTAGTACCAGTTATAAACTACTGGTGGCCGTCTATTCCGGAGGATCTAATAAAGATGGACTTTAGGAAGAAGCTTATACGTTGGTCACGTCGGATTGCAAAACATGCTCCTGGATTGCTACATTGGTGGGTATCTCAGAAAGGGGTACCTTCGAAGAAAGACCCAACATTTTTCAATGATAAAGACATAGAAATCCTGAAAAAGACCACTGGCTTTCCAATGCTCACCCAGGTAACCATGACTTCCACCTGTACATATGGATATCATAGGCTCCCTCTTCTGTAAACAATTTCGATGAGTCTAACAGTTCTTGAAAATCTACATAAGCGAATAGGTACAATCATATTCTCGTTCAAGTTTGTGATACTGAAAAGAATCTGTTCTCTACTTGCAGAGCAAGTTACGGGATCGGGAAATATTTGATAGTCTCAGAAGTGACTTCCTGGTCGGTTTTGGTCGCTGGGAATTCGACCCCTTGGATTTAAGTGATCCATTCCCTCAAAGTGAAGCCTCTGTTCACATCTGGCAAGGACATCAAGATAGGGTTGTGCCATGCGAACTTCAAAGATATGTCTCGAAAAGGCTACCTTGGATTAGGTACCATGAAGTTCCTGAAGGTGGACACTTAATTGTGCACTACAATGGCATATGCGATGCCATTCTGAGGTCTCTTTTGATTGGGGAAGAATTGATTTCGTATGAACCTTCATCAGAGCCCTAGTTTGCATCAAGTGTGCCTTTTTTTTATTTTCGCAATTCAATTTGTTTATTTATAAAAGGTAGATTGATTTAGAAGGTATTCATCTACCTGTGCCATTCGAGAATTTGAGATGGTGCACTGTACATTAAGTGTGACGCTGTAAACGCTATTCAGATTGCTCAATTTATGAAGTAGATTGATTCAGGTTTCCTGCTTACATAACAGTCTGTGTGTGTGACTTTGATAATCACAATGTCTTACCTCTCTAGCTTTCACCAACTCTGGATCCCTATTGCCACCAGGAATTTTTACTAGCGCTTGATTCACATGATAACTTACAGAAAGCTTCAAATTGTAACGTGTTAGTACTTCGTGAGAGAAAAGCAGCAGTGGGAATACACTGAGACGAAAAGGACTCTAGAATACAGCTATTAGAGTCAATTCTGGTCTAATTCTAGCCAATGCGTACCACCTCTTTTGCGTGTATATTTCACTTCAATTACTAGATTCCATAAATGAGAAACCTTAGGCCATTATCTCATGATAGTTGTAAATCATGGGAGATGTATCACGGCATCGTCTGCCTAAATGAATTTTTTCTTGTAGTAGATGAGGCCTGAGAATGTGTTGCAGAGTTTAGTTCATTTGTTGGGGAATCCTATCACTCATGCATCTGCTATGCATTCAAATGTGGATCATAAAAGATGGTGAAACGAGTCGATTAGTTTGAACCGGAGTAATCGAGTCATAGATGTCTTGGATCAATAGAATTCCTTCTGTTTCTTAGTTCACTAAGAACAGATTCAATCGAACATCTCTGCTGAATTCACCATCTGTTGGTTTATTTAATGATTCCCAAAGCTCGTCGCTTTTGCTTAATGACTCAGGTAATCAGCAAGTTTCCATCAAGTGAAGCAGTTGATGTCAAACGTGCTTCGCTCATCAACTCATCTAAAGATGCAACGCCAACTTTCTCTCAGTTGCTGTCATTTATTATCTTATATATTCTTGAGTGATAGTAAATCCATCTTAACATTCTCATATCTATTTCTTTCATCTTTTACTTATGTCCATGATTTACTCCCCGACAATCACATTCATATAGGCATCACTGGTCTTATAGCCATCGGAAACATTGTTCTGATAGTTTTAGGATAGAACTTGCCTTTAAATTTCACGACACCTCTTGTTTCATATTGATATGCGTTTGTCAGTGCTGCTTTGCTTTCTAGTTGCAATTCGCTTTTTTGATTCATGTGCTCCGTTGTTGTCTTTATTAATCATAACGCCACAGTATTATTCACCATAAATATGGGCTGTGTGGGTCATCAATATGGGCATGCCTCGTCCCACATCAGCATGCAATGTTGATATGTTTCGATCACTCTCTTTTTTTTTTTCCTAAACAACTTCCATAAGGATCAGAGCAACCTTTATCGATGTACTTTGATGTCCAGGTAGATATACTCTCAAAGTTATAAAGTGAACTTTAATATTCCTAAACTTTGATGAAGAAGCGTGTCTTATATCTTTATTTAGATCCAAGAAAGTATTGAATCAAAAAACTCAAAAAATTGTAAATAGCGGACGAATTATTATAGCCTTTGTCTTCATTTGGAACCAAGAATGTATTGAATCGAAAGATACAAAAATTGCAAATAATTCTCTAAATATTGATTGTAGTGTAAAAATACCGCTGGAATTTATCAAATTGTACTTTGACACCCATAAACTTTGATTTTAATCCATTTTTTAATTGAAAAGGCAAATGTATCTTAAAGTTGTCAATTTATCAAAATTTAGGACGTTAAAGTGCGCTTTGTAATTTTAGGAATATATTAATACTAAGATTAAAGTTTAGGAGTTTTATTTACAATTTCAAAAAGAAAAAGGAAAAGGAAAAAATTTTATTGATCCAAATCAAGAAAATGTAATTGGGTAAAGATTTCTCAATCCAAATACATGTACACGGTTTCTCCTGGGTTTTATCAAATAGCTGATGTTTTTCACCTACATCCACAAGTCAAAACTTTAACTAAATTCTAAGATATTATTTGGCTGTCGTATTTCTTTAGATAAACCCTTTAGTTTATTGTTTGGTTTGCACACTAACCAAAATTAGGAGACAAAAGGGTCTTCAAGTATTGGAAAAAAGCAAAAAATTTGTACCATATATTTAATGGTATAAAAATTTATTTTAAATAATACAAAATGTATATAATTTTAAATTTCAAAAAATAATTAACTTTCAAAAAATTTTTTAATCACAAAAATATGTGTTCATCATTATACACACTAAATGCAGTACAAGAGGGTTATATTGTACTATTCTTCTTGTACTGCACTGTCCAATTCTTCTTTTACTATATAGTTCTGCTAACCAAATATCTACCTAAGATATCTTGCAAATTATGTGCGGATATCCAATTTGCCTATTTCCAAGCATGACTAATTAGAACTAGTTCCTTGCGGTCAACTCTATTTCTATTTTCTCATATCTCTTCTCTAAATGCATCCTTGAACTGGCAAGTGTGATTTGAAATCCTTAACATTGATGAGATACATTACAAATGCAAGTAATAATCAATTGAGATTAAAGATGGCCAACTAACAGCCTACTAATTGCTACTTTACAATGCTTATATGGTATTTTTCCTCCTAAAAGTTAGATTTGTTTAGTAAAAACAATTGGCATGTAATTGACATGCAATGGAGTATATGTTGGCAAGAATGAGTCCCATGGACTAAAACTAATTACAAGATTATGACAATCTTATTTTAAGTTAAGTGATCGAAACGAAATGTCCAAGCATTGAAAATCGATCAAGCTAAACTAACTATCATGAGAAATCACCAAGGTAAGAAATATACTGTAAATAAAGTGGTCACATGGATATTGCATAAATCTCATACCGTGCATGCCTTTAGATAACATGGAGAAGACACATAATAGGATGACTTGAAGAGAATGACAGGAGGAAGGAATAGGCATTCTTACTCTCTCAAATTTATAAGTGATATAAAAAAAAAAAAAAAAAAAAAAGAGAGGAACCTAAGGAACCTTACACGTTGACCTTATAGTTCTTAAGGGATTGGGATTGATATTTGGCTAATTTGTTGTTAGATCTTTTAAAGTAAGGATTATATAGTAGAAAATTGTTTCTTTAATCTCTAGATCTATCATTCCAAATGAAGAAGAATGGTTGAATACTTGTAGACCCTTAAACATGATGACATCTGTCTAATGACTGTAAGCCCCAAAGTTCAGACAAGTAACCGTAGGATTGAACTTAGAACCCAACGTTTAGGGCGATCGGCTAAAGGATCCGATCACACCCAAATTATAAACTATTGAGAGAAATATTAGTAAAAATGACCCCGTAAACTTAAATTTAAGAAAATAAATAGTAAAATAGGAGACTATAAAATTTTCAAATTTTAAGCATAATAACTGCTAATTACCGAAAAGGCAAAAAGTGTAATATAATAACTAATAAATTAGTAGAGATAGATTATATGTATACTAAAAATTTTAGAATGACCAAAATAATATTTAGGAATGTTCACGTGTACCCTACATGTATTTACGTGTAGACAAAAATACGCGTAATTACTAAAATTGGCCGAAAACTAAGTAAATAATTAAAGAAAAACACAAAATAATTATAAAAAAATCAGAAAAAATCAGAAGAGGATAAGCTGATGCAAGATCAGGTCATGACAGAAAAAGAAAAAAATAACCAATAGGAATTTGACAAACAAAAAGCCTAAAATCAAGGAAATGGGGCAAAATCCCATCAAATTAATGCATAATAATTACACAATTCGTCTATAAATAGCAAGAAAAATTCAGAAGCTCATTTGGATAGATACAAATCATAAAAAATTAGAGAGAGTCGAAAATTCGAGATAAAATCCAGAAAAATAAAAAAAAATAAGAAAAACTGTGCAGTTAGGGGTTTTAAAGGGAACCCACACCAAACGAGGAGCTGGGAGTGGACGGCCACCACCACCACACGGTGGTGGCAGCGCCCAGGCTGGCCGACAAGGCCACGGCGGCCCGCGGTGGCCGGAGCCACCTGAACCGGTGAGTCCAAATTCCAGCTCGATTCTTGTATAATTTTGTAAAATTAGTTATTTTACCCAGAAAATTATGAAACTTGTTATTCTGAGGTTTTATTGTATGTAGATTTAGGGAAAAATGTTGATTTAGTTTAATTATGTCTGGAAATATAGGGTCCTTAACAAATTGTTCAAAACCGAGCATGATTAAACCGGAAATTAAATAGGCTTAGGGATGTAGTTTGGGGCTCAAAATTTTTCTGTAGGATGCTCATGTGACATAGAACAGTGCTATGAAGCCCTTTTTCAAAAATTAATTTTCGAAATTTTTAGATAATTTTTAGGCTCTAAAAAGAGGCATAAAATGGGTAATTTAGGGTTAATTATGCAATTAAATGATTAATTTCTGATTTAGTGAATAATTACATGTTTTAGGATGTTAAGATCTGATGGAGTATGATATTTATAGCATTTAGGGTGTTAGATGTAATTATTAGGTTAATTATATAGTAAATTAGTAATAGAAAAACATAGTAAATTATGAGTTAATTTTGTAAATTAGAATAATTAGGTGTAAAACCTGATCTAGGATGAATTTAGACATTTTGAAGTGATAATTTATGTTAGAGATGGTAATTAGGGTAATAGAAATATTAGAAATGCATTATGTGCATAATATGTAATAATGCATAATGTGTAATTTTGAAAATATAATAAATAGAAAATATTAGGATAAAAATTGATATTATATAAATAATAGGGATATATAATAAATCTGATAAGAAACTTGAATTTATGTAATTATATGAAAAATGTAAAAATTTCTCACATTAAGAGTAAATTCGGTACACAAATAGGGATTTAAGTGTACCGGATGGAATAAAATACTGACTAAGGGTAATAATGGTATATAGGAGATCGGGAAGTAATGTGATTAATTTCACATTATAGGTTGAAACGGATTTTTAGGGTTGGAATCTAAAACATTACTTAAAAATCGAACTAAAAACCTGGTTCATAAATCGATGCGAAAACCGAAACTAAACCTAAACCTAGAATAATTATAAAAGACTTAATACCTAGATAATTAGGCATATTAAACCGTAAACAAAACCTAACAATAAGCATTATAGGATAAAACGAACCTATAACAGTTATATGAAAAGCTGAAACTACGTTCGTGTTATAGGGATAATCGGCGATGGCCTGAGCAAATCGGACCTCGAGTGAGCGAGCGAGGAGTCGAGGTAAGTTGGGATTAATACGATGCTGTATTTTGGAGGCTTAAGATTATGCTTGGTTGTGCTTGTTAGATAGTTGAATGCGTGCATGTGCTTGATTATAGGTGATGCTATGATTCTGTTTGCTGCTTTAGCACATATTGTATGAATTGTATGTAATGATTGATCGCTCTAAATTGGACTTAATCAAATGTACGACCAGTAATCATAATCGAACATGCATGGCAACCCATTAGGGGATTTAGGACTCTCCGGCCAAATACCGACCCCTTCGGAAGGGATAGCGCAGGATTGCAAAATGGTCCCTTCTTCATCCTCAGTCGAACTAAGTGACAGGAGAGGAGGTCGCGGCGGGGATGAAGACAGTGGTTCGAAGGTAGTCGCGGGAGGAGCAAGGTCTCCATTACACAAGCCTGGGTTTGGTCGTGAGCTGTTGCATTAACGGTAACTCCTCAACCCGGATTAGAGCGGGCGCAATTTCTCTAATCTCACGACGGGCCGGACAACGTCGTGCAATGGCATTTGCTTGCACATGCATTGCATTTAATAAGTGATTGAAAACCTTGTTGTGTGTATGGTATAGTTTTAAGTCCTCCGTCCCTACTTACTGAGCTGTAGTTGCTCACATCCCTATAGACATCGTGCAGGTGCTGGCTAAGAAGCGACAACCAATTACTCTGAAGCTGACAACTGCTGGATCCTGGGGAGTGAGGAAAAATATTAAAGAATAAATACATATTTTAAGGTCTAAGTTTTTATTTTAGAATTATTTTTCATTTCCGAGTGATGTAATAACTAGGGAATATACTATAGAGAAATGTTGTAAACTTTAACTGCAATAATTAAATGATAACATATATATATAATTCCTCACTTTTATAGGTAAATGATTTATTTAAATTACAAATTGTCTACTTCAAAGCGGGTTAGTTGTGGACGCCTTGTGTAGATCAGGTCTAGGATAGCGGTTGTGAGGCCAACTTCTATCTTAGGGTGGTTTACACGGCGGGGCTGTTACGACTCTGCCGCTTCGGGGCGTGACAATGACCTTGGAATTCGACGAATGGGATGAAGTATCCCTATTCCAAACTTATCCCAATGAGCTTCTTATGGGCCCAAGACTAGTAAATTTCCTTGCCAGTGCATTAGCCTACCTAAGAAAGGTTGAAGACAAACAGATCAATCCAGCGATCACTATAGCTTACCAAGCCTAATGTCACTAAGTTATTCCAAATTCATAGACTTAACTCTTTAAATCTTATAATTTCTCCTAAGAAGTCAAATCCTAATTAATAGTGGGCTTAGCCTAACATTATAATATAGCAAATTCAACACTCTACACAAACTAAATAAAAAAAAATGTAGGAAAATGATTAAGTTATTCTTTGGTACGTAGACTTATGCTTATAAAATATATTAAGATTACTTTATCAAGTTTCAATCAAATTTACAAGGACTCACTTTTCTTTCAAGTTGTAAAAATTCTAATTGTTCCAAAAATGCCTCTTTCAAGTGATTTAATTGCATTATCAGTTAAGTAATTAATTCATTCTCACACTTTAACCATTCTAATTAGTACTAAGATCCATGTATATGTCTATGTCACAAAAATTAACATTATCCACATTAAGGTAGTTAATCATATAATGAATTTAATAACATACATTTATGTCAAAAGTAAACTAACCGTAGTCTACATTCATGTAAATCAACCATTCACTTTATGAGATTTTTCAAGTCTATGAAAACATTTTAGGCCAATCAATAATTTTATGCACTATAAATTTGGTATGGTTAAATTTGGAACTATTAACACCAACATATAATAGATTCGTCAATCCATAAAAAACTATAAAGCAAACATCATAATCTCACAAAATCTAATTTAGTTGACATTACAAAAATCAAAGGATCACCATTAGAAAAGAAAACAAGAAAAAGAATATGGCTAATGGGTCTTCAAGCTCTAATCCATCTTTTAATCTATGTTTTAAGTGATCTTGATGATTATTGATTATGTTGTAGCACCAAGATAGAGCATCATATGGTTGTTGTAGAAGGGTCTGGATACACTGAACCTAGTTGAATTGGGTTAGGTAGAATCGTATATTAGGTGCTAGATTGGAATAGCTATAATACCCCAAAACTTGAGACACTACAACTTACCACATGTCAAAACTAAGGTACTGACAAGTGAAGGCTCAAAACCTACTAAATATCCTCAAGAATAATTATTAAATAGATCATATAACACACTGACATTCTAATAGTCGTCAAACCAACATCAAGGTGGCTCTAAGAGTCTCACTAATACATCACATGACATCATAAATCACAACTAAGGAGTCTATGATGCTCCCTCAAACTATACATAAGAACAAGTTACTAATGGAGTCTAATCTACTCCTATAACATCATCAAGCTACAACAGCAACATCAAAACCAACAAATATAATTAGAGTCCATATCTCCATACAAATGTCAATCACACAACAAATCGAACGGAACCCTTCCTCTACTTCTTAAAGTATGAATAATCATCTCCATCATACATATCATAAACAAGGTCGTATCCTATGTCATCATACAAATCCCGACCTCTTGCGGTACTTACATCTAAAAATAGATATAAACAATCGATTATTATCTTGATTAAGAGTCTAATGTACATCACAGATTTAGCTACCAAAGCTTGGGGTATCTTATGACCCTGAGTTAAACACATAACATATATATTATAATACTTTATGTTAGGTTCTTGCCAACCTAGAGTCATAAATAACCTAACTCTAACCAAATCAACTTAGTATGTAACTTCACCAAAACAATGCCACATACCAATCCTTGAGTGTCATCTTAAGGTCACTAGTACTCCTAATCTCTTATGTCGAACCCTATTTCGGTTTTCTTAATTTAACTTATATTAAGCTTAATCTATTTAATATAAATTACTCGATATTAAATTAAGGAAATATTTTCCAAAAAATTTTAAAAATTGGAGTCGCCAACTAGTTTAACTGGTAAAAAAGTGAAATTAGAGTTTTCGGGTGAAAAAATCTTAATTTAATTACTGATTTGCGGATTTTCTAAAAAAATGATCTTTTAGAAAATTAAACTAAAGAAAACTAAGTTCGAGGGCTAACTTATTAAAACTAAGTCACTATGTAAAATTTAAATAAAAATTGATGAGCTTTTATTTTTATAATTTTCTAACCATACTAAAAAAATATACCTAAATGCATAAAATATAACTAAAATAAATTTTTTATCACAAATTTTCAAGAAAAAGGAAATTTTTTTTATATGGTTGCCCGAAAGTGTCTACATATACACTAGTCGAGATCAAATCAGCTATAGTTTTTTTTTTTTATAAAATATTCAATGGATGGATTTTTTTTATTTTGAAAACTAAGCCAAATTTATGCTTTTTAACAATTTATTATTTAAAAAAAAAAACCTAAAAAATCTAATTTTCCCAAATTAAAGAAAACCCTAACCTACTATATCTTTTTGAAAATCCAGTTAATATTTTTTATTTTTTAAAATCACTACGTGTCAAAAAATATCTTTTCTAAATCTTAATTGTAAGATATGTTGAAGATATGATCTAGATACGTATCTTCATACGTATCTCTTTTAAATCCCAACTACCAGATATTCTACATCTTAATTGTAAGATACGTATTTAATCTCAATTATAAGACGTGTTGAAAATAAAATCTAGATACGTATCTCTTTTAAATTCCAGTTACTAGATATTCTACATTTTAATTGTAAGATACGTCTTTTTTCTAAATCTCAACTGTAAAATACGTATCTCGATACGTATCTTTTCTAAATCTATATCATAAAATATGTATCTTTTCTAAATCTCCACCATAAGATACATATCTCGATAGGTATCTTTTTCAAAATCTCAACCATAAGATATGTTGAAGATAATTTAAAAAAAAGACATGATTTTACTAAAAAAAATGGAATTTAACTAAATTTTGTTGAAAATTGGAATTAACTAAAAAATCAAGCAAACAATAATAATAAATAAAATAAAAAAATTGTACTAAAACAAAAAATTAATTAGCAAAATAATTGAACTAAATTAATAAAACAAATAACTAACAATAAAAAAATAATGATTTTTACCTACGCATCGAATCATGTGTGATCGTGTTGTGATCATCTGGGTGTCGTGATCGCATGCAGGAGCTATTTATGTGAGTCATATTGTATTCAGCCAAGTGTATTGATTGTTTGACCCAATGGAGGATTAGCATGATTGCTGCTGTATTCAGTTAGGGAAGTCAGTATGCGTGGGTGTGTGTTGATGAACAGTGGCAGTTCAGTTAAGGTATATTGTAGATTGACGGGGACATCCAACTGATCAGATTGGTGTGTGAGTGTGTTTGGCCTTGACATGTCTAATTGAATTCGACTGTTGTTAGTCAAGGGACGGTCTAGGGGCGTAGATTTATTAGCATGCTATGGGATTTGGATGAGGGGCAGGGGCTTCAATGAGGGGATGTCGGAATGCTTGTTGGATTTTGTAACCCAAGCGAGGGACAAAGCTTGGCGTTATGTTGTTTGGTCTTTAAGTGATGGCGTGGACTTCGGCATGGATTAAATGTCTCAGATGGATTGTGGATTTCGTAAGGGGGTCTTAATGTGGGATGCTATCTAATGTGAAATTGTTGGTCGTCAGGGGCTCGGTCAGGCTTCGAATCGATGGAGCATTTTGTTGGCGTGAAGGGGCTCGGTCAGGATATTGAGGTTTGTTACGTGGTAGGGGGGATTGTTGCGTGGCAAGGGGATTGTTATTCGGAATTGGATTGTCCAGCGAAGGTCGAGCGAAAGTGAAGAAATTGAGATGGCGCGTAAAGCTTGGCGTTCATGTATCATGTGAAGGAAAATCAGCGTGGATATTAGTTAATTAGGGCCATGCGAGTGAATTGTGAGATGCATACTTAAAAAAACAACCATCCCCAACGTCATATACCACCATACTATTTATAAACCCTCAATTGTAGATACGACTACAATCTTTTGAAAATTTAACTTAACTTCTAGAAATCCTACTTAATTCGAGCTTTCTATTTTTCAAGACCTGATACAATCAAATATGTTATAGCCCAACAATTTATCTAGTAAATCCTAAGTCTATTCTAGCTCAATATAAATTAGATAAAAATATACTTTAAATTAGACTAGGCCAAAATCATTCTAATAAAGCCCAATTCACCGATAACTTAATGATTTATTAAATTAATCACATACCATTATCTGATTTGATCTTAAACAATCCAACGTGACTCAACTCGATACGATTTGACCCAATACGATCCGACTTAACTCAATACGATTTAACTTAATTCGACTCTCTTTTTTTATTTTTTCATTTTTTTTAATTTTAATTTTTTTATTATTTTCTTATTTATTTATTATTTTATTTTGTTTTGTTTATTTATCTTTTAACCTAGCTCAACTAAAATAAAAATGAAAATGGTAAAAATGCAATGTCTACATCTTAAGCCTAGCCAAACATACTTAATACTTTAAATTGGATAGCCAAATATTTGTAAGTTCATACCAACTTATACTAAATAAGCATAACGAATCAAGCATGTAAACTCACACTTGGATGGGGCAACTCATAAGAATCTGATCTTGCTTCTCTTCTAACTCTTAACATTAAATAAGATACTAAGCTTTAGGCTTAAGTCTAATCATATTAGTTCGACACTCTAACTCTACCCCTTTGATTCACTTTAATACTTAATTTCTTAATTTAAGTTTGATTCGTTGATTAATAAGTTGTTGTCACAAATTGTTTCTAGTTTGTATACTAGTTAGGAAACGGTGTTAAAATTAAGTGGGAATTGGTTTTCGTGAAAAAAAATAACAAAGTGTGGGCGTTTCAAACATTCTGTACATATTATGTGATCTACCAATCAATCAACGAAAGTGTTACCAATTGGTTGCTTTGAGATGAAGCAAAGCGAAGCATTCTGTAGCCGAGAAGCTCCCTATTGATCGATCGCCACCAAGCCTACTGATCGATCAGTAGTAACTACCAATTGATCAGTAATTTGGAATTATGCAGAATTATAGAATTCTCTTTCACGACCACTTATAGGAAACACAAGTCCCCATTACCTTCTTCATGAATCCAAAAACTATAGTCTTTAATTCATCAATTCCCTTCCCAACAACAACATTTCCAACATTTAACTCTCCAATAGATCAACTTTGGCATTAAATCATAATCTAACTAGATGGATTGATACTTGTTTGTCTTGAATATTCTTGTTCAATTTTCCACTAAACTCCAATTTCTTCTACAAGTCTTTAAACAACCTAACTTTTAGACTTGGTTTTACATTCTAACCACATTCAAAATTGATGTTCATCACACTTACCACAAAGTTAAACTTCTAAAACGTCAAAATTGTTGAACTCCTCCGCTCTTTGATCTTCCACTATATCATTAAGAAATCCCCCGTTAGATATTCACTATCTACAACAAAACTTCAAAGATTCTGGTAAGTTTTCTAGTTACCATTAAGATCTCATGTCCGATGCAAGAGAGGGGCTAGAACTACTATATTTTAATGAAGAATATGTGATAGGAATACTCAACATGGATAAACACATGCAAGCTTATCTTAATAACCGGGGGTAGATCCGAACCTCAAGACAATTTGAAAAGTAGAGGGTAGTTGAGGATTGAGCTAGTCTTGTGCATAGGCATTTGGATATGATGCATCGAGTTGCCTCATACGAACTTAGGGGTTGGTTTGATATGATGCACAAATCAACTTCCTAAGATTACTTGTCACTAACTTTGGCTCAAAGAAGCTAGATAAGAGTAAGGCTTAGAGCTCAGTTCATAAGAAACACAAGCTGAAGGAAGAAGAGAAGTAAATATTCAATTACTTGGATCATTTCAATCAAGTACAAATGGAGCATTTATATAATTGCCTTTTAAGGCAACTTCCTAGTTAGGTGAAACTATAGAAAGGCTAAATTACTCAAAATATCTTATATATAAAATTACAAGGGTAAAATAGACTAAGACTCAGCAACGTGCTTGAATTTTCGTACAACTCATACACTATCATTAGACACGTAGCATACTTTAGTGGGTGGTTACGAATGTGGTGAATCAACTCTTTGCCAACGTTAAGGAGCCATGGAATAGGTCATAAGTTAGCAAGCTTATTGAAAAACTCGAAATTAAGATGGTCAAGCTATGAGGATGGTGGGATGAGCTGTCCGTTGTATTTTGTCAGTGGGCAAGGATAGGTTGGTGCTCTACTATCTTGGCTTTAGGTCAACTTGGGACCAATTCTAGGCTTCTCTACCTGAGAGATACAAATTGCTGATAAGAGCTTGAGAACTCAAGTGAGTCGATATGCAGGAGTTAACCCTCTTCATCCATGAACTATTAGAGAGCTTGGTGAACCATTTTGGCAAGTCCACAAACTTGGGATTGTGCTATTGGTCATTGATTCTTATCAGTACATTAAGGTAGAAGAGGGAAAAGAAAAGGAGAAGAAAATCTCATACCATTTTAAATACTAAGGCATGTATACTTTTGCTTAAGCAAAAAGACTACAATGCCCTTCAAGCTTAGTCATTATTACTAACATGCCCTTAACTTATACTATATTTATTTATTTGAAAATTTCAGGTTATTACAATAACCTTGGTCATCCATCAATAGAGACCTCTTATATATAAAGAGGATCTCCACTTATTTTTAAACCATTTAGAAATATAAGTTTTATGAAGTATTTCTGTATTTACTCTCTCTCTCTCTTTTAAGTAATTGTAATCTTATATCTTCTAGACATGAATACCAACTCTATAGAGTTAAGGTGTTATACATGAGAGTTAAGGAAATAGTCTGCACATAACTCGATGTAGCATAACGATGTCATAGAGCAAGAAATGGAGAAAATCATCTGATCTCTTGTGATTTGTCATGAGCCTCCGTATGAATCAAACTCTTCATACTACTTTCTTAGTCATGTTGCCACCGCTACGAGAATGATAAAAAATTATTTCAACATAACAACCGAAATTTAGATGGAATGATAAGCATCAAATCATTTCGGGTTTTAAGATATGCCTCTAAAATAATGGAAATAACTGTCCACCCCTACTTTGCAATGAAGTTATACCCATGTGATCTAATGCCCAAGAACCAAGGAGTTGAACTAAACGTATAACTTTGAAAACATATTTAAAACTAGCAAGTATAATGGGTTGCTTATTTAGCAAAAAAAAAAAAAAGAAACAAGGTAAGATCAAGTTGATCTAATGGGGACTGGGATATTAAGTACCAAATTTGTCAACCTTATCTTTGACTAGGTGATTGATTTATGGAATTAAGAAAAATTAATTAAATCAAGACTAATTAAATTTACTTCTAGGAACAACAATCCGTGATACAAAAGATTATGAGCAAAACAAGCAAGATCATGATTATACCATCATTTGAATAATCAACCTATGCTTTTAATATATATTAATAGAGATTAATTGGATTTTGATTAGGTTCACAAGAATTGGCTTCGCTTTCCGCACCAAGATAATCCTATTTTAAATATGGACTTCCTTTTTGAATCAACAAATTTGTATTTATCAGTTAGTAAAGAGATTCCTTAAACAAGTTCAATCACCCACTAATATCTACCCTAATTAATATCTATTGTCCTCCGTATGTCTGTATCATGATCATCCAACATTTACCATATTAACTACGTGAATCCTTAAATCTAATTTAACATGCGTGTGTCTATATCTTAGCCAAATCAAACTTATCTTTAATTCAAACAAACCCATAATTTCCTATAAACATCTCATTTTTACCCACCTATAGTTTTAGTACTTCTTTAGGATAAGCGAAAAGCGTCCTAATTTTAAAATAGAAAAAATAGAAAATTAAAAAAAATACAAAAAAAAAATGAAAAAAAATCAAGAATTAGGAATAATAAATTTTTTTTGAAAAATAAAAGCCCTAAGTCATTTTTTACCATTAGGGTTACGAAATGATTCGTTTCGTTTTTAGGGTCGAATAGAGTAAAAGTACACATATAATCTAATAGTTTTAGGTTGTTTAATATTTGGGCCTCGATTGGACCTAAATTCATTTTTAAACTAAAGGTCTTAAAACCCTTAAATTGGGTATAATTTGAAAATCGAATAATTTTTTTTTTTACATCGATTTATTTGAATTAAATTTTGGCTTAGGCTAGATTTAGTGATCAATGAAAAAAAAAAAAAAAGAAGAGAAGATTTAAAAAAAAAAAGGCTTGGTCTAGACTAAGCATAAGGCTTAGTCCTCTTTTAACATTAGAAGGGCTAAAGGCCCTGTCTTAGACCAAGCTAAGCCAAACGAGTAAGCCCAACTCATAGGTGCTAACGTGCCTTATAACATAACAAAGTTTGGATCTAGACTAACAAGTCTAAATACAAATATTTGCTTGTCAAAAATGATCCTTGAAAAAAAAAAAAAAAAAACTTGCTGCCATGATTCTAGCTCCATCAAGATCTTTAAGTCTAAGTTATAATGAGTAGAATTGGAGTTATATCTCGTTAATATAAGCAAGAATATCGGCTTTTAACATTTAATATCAACTCGAATCACCTTTTTTTCTTAAGTTTGAAGATTACGTGAGCTTCACCTTTAATGGAGGATATAACCATTAAAGCTCTTGACGAGCTTAATTGAAATCAAAGCTGTATAAAAAAGAGCTCGCCTATCCTCCCTTAGGCATCATTCAAACTCTTACACCCTCAAAAATACATACATAAAGATTTGAGCTCTCTTTCTATATTCAAACCTTAAGCACCACTTCGGCCACCACCAAGCCACACTAACCACCGAACCCCCCACTCGAAGCCACCTACTACACTACACTCTTCATCAATCCAAGAACTTGACCAACACCTCTCCTTGCTCCTCACACCACTATGATGTTGCTACCCAACTACCCTCTCTCTCTAACTGATGGGAATCGAGCTACTGGCTCTTTGACCCACAACCAAGCCCAAGGACTAGAAGGCTTAACGAGACAAATTCTTCTATTTCTGTCGACTATTACCAAAGCCAAGTAATTCTTTGTCGAGTCACTCCTTAAGCTGTGCCGAATAACTGCTAATCTTTCATAGAAAGAATGTCGAGAAACGAATGGCCGAGACAATATCTAATCCTCCCTCATGCCTAACCACTTACTTACTCGACATTACTCTTGCTGCCATGTCGAGAGAAAGACCTTGGACTATATAAGCCATCCTTACTCGAACAAGCTAGCTGGCCATACTGTTTTATCTGCATTTTCTAACGACCTCACCAATACAATATCCCCATGTATATAAGACTACGTGTAAAATCCGCCCCACTAATTATTATTTTCGTAAATATTCATTTTTACCCTTTTATATTGTTATTCATTACTACTTTAGGGTAACACTCATCTTATCTTTTCCCTTTTAAGCAAGTTGTCTTAAATTTTTGGATATAAATACCCTTTGTATTCGTAAGCTACAAATATACAAATCATCATTAATACACTTGAGTATTTTTCTTTCTTAGTATAGACACTCTGTTGTTTTACACTTGGCATCACTCTTATCCTTTCCCTTAAATAAAGTTAGGTGGCAAGTAACCTTACCAAACCAATTCGTACATCATATTAAATTGTACCGTGAGTCCATGAAAGTTCCATTGGTGTATCATATCCTCTAGAGTTATTTGAAGGTTTTGCTTAGCTTTCATTCGTCATTGTTCTTTCACTTATTTTCCTCATTACTCTTTTCGCACCATTAACCACTATCCTCCATTTCCAACAACCACCAAACAACTCCCTTAAACCATTGTGACTACACCAAACTTAACTTCATCAATTAAAACCTCATAAAACTTATGTTCATCATTCGAAAGGATCACCAAAAACTACCACATGAGGTACCCTTAGCCGTTGCTATATGTAACTAGGTGCACTCAAATTCTAAGCTTCGACCCGACTCGATCCAACACCTAATTTGCTCTCATCTTGACCTGCTCGCAACCTAACCTACACTTCGCTTTGATCAATAACCCACTTCTAGGTTAGTTTCTCCAATTTGTGAGTTGTCTATTTTTTTGTTCTTTTTCTTTTTTTATTTATTTTTATTTTGGTATTGTTTTGTTAAAAAAAATTCCTCTTTTTTTTGTCTCTTTCAAATAAATAAAGATAATAATATATATTCTTTTTCCTTTATTATTCTTACTTTAAAGGAAAATCTTATTGTTCCAAAAAAAAAAAACAAAAGCTTTTCCTCACTTAGAAAAAAAAAATATCTTCCTAAAAAATCAAATAATGAACTCTTTTCCAAAATTAGACCTTTTAAAAATTTCAAATATATATTGCCCCAAATTAGGAATTTCTTTTTTAGAATTTTCTTAAAGTAAAATAAATGAGTAAAAATGTAATATTGGCCGATTTTCAAAAATAAATGAATCAACCAACTAATGTTTTTGAAAATGAACTACAGAAGTCTAATCCCGAATAGTAGATACATAGACACCTATACATAATTATAGGGCAACTTAAAATATGTAAAAATTTATTTTTCCCCTTCTGTAAATGACTTTCACATTTCTTCATTTTTGTAAGTAGAAATGATCTTATTTATTTGTTCACTTGTAAATATGAATTAGAAAGGTATTTTGAAGAATAAATTAAACTCGAAAGATCAAAGTGGTACCCATATAGGGTTTAATAGAATAGTCCTCGAACTCGTGAATCTGGTTTCTTTGAAAATTTTTAAAAAGTTTTTAACTGCATAGGTTAGTGGCTAAATTAGAACTAATTCCAATTTAATTACTTTTCACTGTTTTACCAAGTAATGACTCTAATATATTTTTAAAAAATAAAAAAATCAAATTTTCCTTAATTTTAGACGAAGGTTTAAATTAAATAGATATAGGATTTAGTTTAAATCAAGTTAAGGAAAACAAAAAATCGAAAATTCAGGCTTGATGGTTCCCTTTCTAGTTTATGTGATATTTACTTCACAAAGTATATAACAAGATAGCAATAGATTAATAAATCATGAATTAGGATAATCAGAATACATAATTAATTGAAACACAATATATAAATAAATCATTAATTGATAAATCCATTAAGTGATGCCAAATCCCACAAAATTTCTTATTTATACTAACATAAAGTATATCTTTGTAAAAAAAGGGGAAAAAAAATCTTGTTCAAACACTCCCCCACCCTCGGGAAACTCCTTAACAAACCTTAATATAAACATAAGTTCAAAGTTCACCTCTATTGCTCTTAATATTTGTAAACTTATCACTACTAATCTTATATTTAAGTCTATATCTATATATATCTTTCCACCATCAGAGATCCAATCAATAGCATAGTTCCACCACCACAAGTCTATACTTATATTTTTGGTTCACTTAAAGATTGAGGCAATTAGCTAATAATATTTTAAAATAAGCAGTCTATTTTTTTTTAACGTCTTTGTTATTTGGTTCTTTTCTTTTTGTTTTCTCCCTTATATGACATTATGTCATCCCATTTATGAGATTTACTGTACCTGTTAGTTGTATAGTTTTTATTATCTTAATGGCAACCCGTATATGGGATATGTTGACTTTAGAAAAGATGTGTCCTTTTATTTGGTCGGACTCTTCATCTATCAACCATCTTTATTAGTAAATATATATATATATATATATATAAATATATAAAGTACAACATGATTGATACTATAGTCATTGTTTCTACTTTAGAATCTAGTCTATGAATTGACTGGGAGAATTACAACTATAGGGATCAACGTTTAGAGGTAAATTAATTTAGGAGATCAACATTTTAAGTAGTTAGAATTAGAGATAAACATTTTAGTATAAAGTTTAAATAAGAGATTCGTGAGGTTACCATTATGACACCATTTATCCGAGCTGACGTAATCTATGAAATTGGATTTGTATACAATGATGACATAGATTGAAACTGAATTAAGTTAGATTTCCTTACTAGATTTGACCTAGAGAAAGGAAAAAACTAAATGTAAATAAACTTGAATAAAAGCTAGATAGTAAAAAAGTGAAAATGAATTTCACTACACAAAAATCCTAATCTTAAATATGGAACACTAAATTAGGAATAAAAGAATTATTACAAACCTTAAAAGTAAAACATGAAATGCAAAATTTTTTACATCAGTCAAAAATTGAAACCCCAAACCCTAATTGATGCCATAAGCAGAAAAGATTGTGCACTAATTTGAAAAGTCTTATCTTCTTTTTCCCTTTTCACTATTTTCTTTGTTGGTTAACATATAGATTCAATAGGTAGAAGATGTTTCAATTGTTATGCTAAGGATTGGGGTTTGTTGTTTTGAGGATTTTCAATTTGCAATAACTGTGAGCAAAGTTGAAAATGGATGTTTGTGCATGTATTATATGCAGAAAATATATATGTTTCAAGAAGTACTTTGTTGTTAATTTAACCCTTAAAAAAAAGAGAGAACACTTGTTTTAATTGTTTTGTCTTTCCTTTTGTATATGTGTTTTACCTAGAATCAATAGCAAGTAACACTTGTTATGAAAATTTGTGGATATAGTTTCTATGAAAAATAAGTCTTTAGCTTAAGTATATATATATATACATGTACACCTTTATTCATATCACCTCCTTTTCTATATTTGCTTAAGGATATATGACTCCAAGATTAGATGACGGATGAAGTGTAAGGTAAAAGAAGGCCAGATAAGAGGTGCACAAGCCTCGACATCATGAAAGCATCATTGTCTATTAGAAATTTCGCTTGTAGTGGTGATCGTGTGGAATATTTTTTTTGTGGGTTATTATTGCTAAAGCAAACTAATTGATTGAATCAGAATCTAGGAAAGAGGTTCCATAGTTATCCACATAGTAAAGGTGAAGGGCATTATGCGTTCTTCAAGTGAGTGAATCCGAGGATACCTAATTATGCAAAAGAGGTGATCTTGAGACTTTGCAAGTGGTTACATGAATTTACGGATTCAAATATGAATCTCTTAGCAAGTGCCAATGACGATGTGCTAAATGAATGAACTGCAATGGCAATCAAGTTGAATTACATGAAGGAAATTGTCGCTTGCTTGAAGAAAATTTTAAAGCTAGAGAAGAGGAAGACAATATTATTGACTTACTACTTAGCTCATTCATGGTTAGTCTTCTTTATAGTTGTTGTGCTTTTGATGGTGTTGTACTACAATGATATTAAGTTTATTGGTTCAAACATCTTTAGTCTTTATTAGGCTTTTATAATAAGGTAAAATATTGTAAATAGCTATTGGAAAGCCAAGTTTCATATACCATATTTGTGTTTTTTAAGCATGCCCAAAAGAGTCCCTTTAGCTTCTTCATTGGATATACTGTTGCTCAATTTGCTTTAAGGTGCTGAGCAGAATAATGATGCTTGCTCTTGAAGAAGATCCTCTCAACAACATCAATAAGCCCCTGTCATAATCAATTATAATTAATATAATAACCCAATTATTCCAAATGAAGGAAAAAAAAAATCAAATATAACCACCTACCTTATTTAACAGTCATTGATGATGGTTACCCTTGGCCCATACCTTCAATGCCAACATTTTTATTTAGCAAGTTAAGAAACCATCCCTAGTTATCCTTGTTCTCGACTAATATCATTGCCCAAGCAATTAGATACATCCCATTGTTTGCGTCTCATCCAACAGTATGTAACAATTAGCCTTTACATAGATTAGTAAGGAAACACCCATCAACACCTATGACATGATGACATTCTGTTAAAAATCCTCTCTCAGATATGTCAAAACATATTTGCATGCATTTGAACTCATCTTTTGCTCCCCCCTAACACTCAATTACTATAAGAACAATCATTGTATTGCTTTTCCTCAACTCTTCCGCATAGTCCCATAATTTTTCATACTCATTTATATAATCACACTCTAATTATACTAAGACCTTCTCTCGAGTCCTCCTGCTCTTACTTAGACTTACATTTAAACCCAAACGCTTCTTGACCAACTTCTTTAACTCCTCCTACTAGATTATTGGAATTGATTCAATTGTTTCCCTGCACTCTTCAACTAACTACTTCGATGTAGCCTTCTTATTTTGTAAACTTATTGGCATTCATGTCTCTTTTCACATAACTTTGCTTAAAGTTCACCTATTGTCTTATTGATTAATGCAGTGATGTTCTAAGGAAAACCCTTGTGTTACACTTAGCTCTCACAAATCTAGGGTTGTTTGCTTGAAAAAAAAAATAAAAAAAATCACATTGATCCAATATGGATTATCAAACCACAACTTCCTTAAATTGTTAGACATCATCAATCATGGATACAAAAAACACAAGAAAACTTGTAGATGCATCAAATTAAGGATAGTTATGACGCTTCCTTCTAGTTGTACTTGACTAATCATCATCAGACTCCTCAAGTCTTACTAACTCATCATCAAATTTTGCATAATATGTAGCATCATCATCGTCATGATTGGTACAACATGCTCCATAACATTTGTCTACCCTCGTCAACTCTAATCATCTCTATTGCGTTGTTTTCTCTACCACCTGAGCTTTCATTGCTCATATACTCTCTATCTTGTTCATCACCCTCATTACTAATCACATCACTCCATTTTGCTTCAAAATCATAGTCTACATCTTCATCCGTGACCACATAAACATAGGAGTCCTACCATTCTAGGACTTGAGGTTTAAATATCTCATCAACTTCAGCTGGTATCTCATTAACTTGAATTGGACTATTGTGCTCAAGATAAACATCATCAACTTTTCTATGTTGGAAGTTGTACACGAAGTTTACAAGACTCGAGTCATCATAGATCAATATCTATGATTCATCGTGAAGGGGTTTGTAAAAAATCATTTGTATGTCTGTCTAGTTAAGCTCTCAATGTATGTCTTCCAGAAAATCAACATATGACATTTGATTAATGTGGACAACTACAATAGACAATGCTCTACTTACATGTTTAGCATGTAGGCCATCCTTAATGAAAGACCCACCATAATTTACTACAAGATAGATTATATTATCTTTATCTCATTACTTGAAAAAAAGACAAAGCAAATGTAAATTTATGTTAATGGTGAGATTAAGAGAGAGACAATTAAAGGATATGTGAATAAAATTTTTTTACAAATGTTGGTTCATGTAAAGTGCACATCATATAGCTCATACATAGGTTAAACAACTTACTGTAAAAGTAAACAACCATGAGATATCTTCTAAAGGGCCTACAAACTACTATCTTTCTCTATATCTTCTAAAAGTTGGCTCATCATTTTAATTTTTTAGTAAAGAACTTACCAAACAATCTTCTCTTCTACCTTTTTCTATATCTTATAAAGGACCTACCAACTGCTAGCCTTTCTCATTAATAAAGGAATCCATGTGCAATATTATAATAAGCTATAGCTATTATGATTTACCTCTTCCATTTCTCTTTTTCTATTACTAAAAGGACCTACCAATTATGAGCATAATTAATATAAAAGAACTAAAATATCATGAGCAAGTAATATTGAAGAAGCTACATCAAACGTATGTAATAGATTGTATACCCTATTTGATGATGTTAACTTATAATGCAAAGTACACATAATTATTTATTCATTCTTTACGTACCAACGGAAGCGAAAGTTAACAACTTTAAGACCAATATAAAATTCATTAAAAAAAAGTTCCAACAAAAGGAAAAATCAACTATGATCATTACTCTACCCTTCTTGCTTTTGGCGTCACTTAGGGTTTGGAGTGGGGTTTCACGCTTATGGGTTTACACTAGCATCAATTATGAATTTTTTATTCCACATTTTAGTGTTCATACAATTTAGTTTCTAATATAAAAACAAATATTGGAAAAAAAAAAAAAAGAAAAGCAAGATAACACATACCAAATTTGCGCATTTCCTTTCGATTATTAGTAACAACAACAATTACGATTGAGGGTTTTGATTAGGTTATGTAAACGTTTTTGGATTGGAGGTTAAGGTTTGATTACTCTTTTGGGATTAGGGTTTTCACTTCAAAGGATTAAGTGTTTCTTTTTATTTATTCTTAATTAATTGGTAAAATTAACTTCCTAAATCTTTCGAGTGGGTTTTGTTTTCTTAATTTAACTTTTAAATACGGGTTATCTAGTAGGTTTTCTTCTTTTACATTAAATCTTTTCTCTTGGGTTTTCCTTAAATCTTTTCAAGTCAAGTGTTCTATGCCATGTAATGTCTACCTATATGTAAGGCCATGTTAGCAAGGGTAAACGTATAACTTAATATGTCCCATCAAATTTAAGTTAATGGCAATCTAATGGATCTCTTATTTGAACTTTATACTGAAATGTTTATCTCTAATTTTTAACTACCTAAAATGTTGATCCTCTAAATGGATTTATCCCCAAACATTTATCCCTTCAGTTGTAATTCTCCCTAAATTGATCCTTAGAGTATCATATCTATGAATGACCTTAGGATGCATAAAGGAATGTTATGTTTGTCAAAAGTACTTAAAAAAAAAGGAAAATGACAAAAAAAATGTTTTTTTTTTTAATAACACAAAGGTCCTTTTAGTAGATATCATGTAAAGTCTAACTTCGTCCGGACCTCCTTAGCATGAAATTTGAATAAAGTGTAACCGAAACAATTCTCTCTCCTTAACTTGAGCTTCATTTGAATTTTTTCAAAGAAATTCAATCATCATGGGCTAAAGTAAGGTTTGAATATTTAATGATGAGTTGAACGTTGGTAGTAGATGAGATTCAGGTTGGTTGACTTATATATGGTTGTTTATTTGAACTTTATGTGGATAATTCAAATTTAGTTTGTTTTAAGCTACTATGCAAAAAGATTAAATCTCATGGGTGGCCATTAGAGCTACACAAAGGAGAGTATAACATAGTAGCTTTAAAAGAGTCAATTTTTAGCTACTTAACTTAAACATTCTATGGTGATGAGACCGGAATGTTACATAACTTCAAGGAGGAAAATATCAAACTTTTGCTAGCTGTTGGAGAAGGAGCCTCATGTCTTTAGAATCAATTGTTCATTTAGAGTTCCTTAAGAAGAGTAAGAGCTTCTGGTTCATGAGTCAAATAAATGAAGCACTCATGGCTTTTCCTGTTTGCTTAGAGCTACTATTGTTTAAGGAAATTTGAAGTTGTTGCTAAAAGATTCGGGCTTCATATGATGATAACAATTTTGTGTAGCTAAAGGAGAAAAGCCTTAGGAATAGTTAGACATTGGCTCCTTTAGATTTAGATAGGCTTAACTCTTGGGAAAAGTGAAACGTATGTTTTTCAAAGGAAGCCAAACTTTATCTTCGAATTCTATCAATCTTGATTAGCTTGCATTATCTTCATACTTCCATTGAATATTTACAATTAGAGAAGAGTTGTTGCTATGCATTTCCAAATGAGGGTCAAATAATAAGGTTTGGGACATTTAGATCTCCCTTGATCTCAAATCATAAAATGCTAATACCTACCACCAAAACGGTTGCAAGAACTTGTGTTACTCTTAATTAACTAAAATATCACATGCTTATACTTTAATATTATTGTAGAACAATATTGAATACCGTTCTCCTTAGCTTACTACCCAATAAACTTCTTATCACATGCTTTAAGTTAAATTTTGTCAACAAATCATGCTAACACTTGTTTTCAGTATATCCTTCATTTCTTAAACTTAGACTCGATTTGCATGTTTGTTGACCATTTCTATGACTTTCTCTCTCAATATACATAAATATGCACATGTAGTAAAAAGTTGGGAATAAAACATAGTAATTCTATCTCTATCAACTATTCAAACAAAGATACTTTGTATTGTAGAGTTTAGGGATTTGTGGTTATTTTAGCCAGTGGTCACCTCTTATATTATCATTTTAAGTAGTCTTCAAGCATCGCTTAGTGTATTGATCGCTACAAATCTCTAATCTAGGAGGGAAGAACTCCATAACATCCACCTCTAGTTAATTAGATTTTCCTTTATTTCAATTCCGCTACATTTTATAATTTTTATGCTAAAGAGTAACATGTTGGTTGTAGAAACCTTTTTTTTAACCTATAAATTGATTGTTATATTGCATAATGAGACCTTATATATGCCTTCCTATACATTAATATGACCTACTGAATTATAAAGAAAAATTATTCTAGAGAATATTTATTTTTTACATTCATGTTTCATTATTGTTATTGGAAAACCATTACTTGTTCTTCTTTAAGAGCAGACATTTTAGCTAATCATCCAAAAATATCCATCAAAATGGAAATGCTATACCATCTTGCCTTTGAATTATAATAATTACTATTACCATTTGATTAATTGATAATAAATAAATAGCCAAAAAAGAATGTTATCATAAAGATAAAATAAATTCCTAAATTATTTATACTAAATTAATTATTAGTATCAATTAATTAAGAAATATAATATTTAACGGTTCTTCTATCGCAATTACAAATAAAGTGCTATCTAATTTTTATATATTAATTGAAACAATAGTTAGTAGATAAAAAATAGTTACATAAAGAAATATAAATTCTTATAAAAATCATTCAAATACGAAAGATAAGCATTCTAAACAAATAATACAACAAAGTGCTCTATATATACAATCCTATCACCTTAAGAAAGATATTAGATGAACACGCACCTACAAAATGTGTACTTAATATTTTGTTATTATTTTTTTCTTTATAGTATCTAAATAATGATTTTTATTGTTTTGCAATCCCATGACTTGCAAATCAAATATTGTATGACCATAACCTAATTGTTAGTATGCTTGGGTTATAAGTTATCTAAAAATTGTTATTTTGACTCAAAATTATACAATTCAGAATAATTTACTTTTAGGTACACCAGTTTAAATCATTTATGAGAGACCCTCATTTTAGCAAGCAAGACATTAGCATAGAGAAATTTAAGACATCTATGAAATATCCACTTGCCATAACTCCAAAAACATGTTATGATCGATAAAGTAAAATAACCTTAGAATCTAGGTATTCGAAATAGAATTATAAAATAATTGTATAAGCTAAAAGTTAAAATATTATTAAATTTACTCGTTAAAATATCAAAACGAGAAAACTATGAAATTCAAGACTTAATTTAATGAGATCTCAAATCTTAATTAATAGTATAAAATTTAATTAAATGACAAGGGACAACACTTAGAAATAATAACCACAAAATATATATACATGTATATATAAAAGAATTAACTAACTAAAATAGAAGGATTCTAAACTCTCAAATTTAAAACATCCCCATAATTAATCCATTTAGGCTTAAAGTTGAGCATAAGACCTCAAAAGTCAGTCAAAGTGACATTATAAATCTAATTGTTGTAATGGAATATTAAAATATTAAAGTAAGCTAAAATGGTAAAATTAGCTCTTTTATTAGTAAAATTTCAAAAGATTTTGAGAGACCCAACCTAAAATAAAAATAGCTTATAATAAACTAAATATATAAGAAAAGTAATAAATGTTAAAATAATAATAATAAATAAAACAATTAAAGTAAATAATACATAATTAGGTGAATTAATGGAGCATGAGCTATAGAAATTTTAATGAAAGCTTCCATATAAAACTAATAATTAACCTAAGAATTAAAAATATAATAAAGTATACTCAAATAAATAATAAATCAATTGTACACATGGTTTTAGGAAATTGTGGATGCAACCCATGGAATCTAGAAAACCATAGATGGAAAAAATCATGGACACACATGGTTTTGTATATAAAATCATATGAGCCTATAACATTTGCATGTGATTTTGTAAGACCACTTATCACATGGCATAGGAAATCTAAAATGCCTTATACATGTCCTCCATACACCAACTCTTGCCACTAATCAAATTACTATAGAAATCCCTTACCCATTTTATGTACACTCTTTAAGCACTTGCAAATTAGGGGAAATTTGTGGGAAAATTGAAGGGACTTTTTTGCAAACTTAGAAATTTAAAGAAAATAGGAGAAATTAGGCTATAATTTGCAAAAATCAGGGTTCTAAACTTAAGAGCAATCTAACAATGAGCAGTCACCACCACTTAAACCTCTACCTAATGCCCTTTTAGGCTGACAAAACCACTACCACCGTTGGCCATCGAGATCTCTTGCACCAATGAGTTTGGTTTTGCACCCGATTTTCAAAAATATGTTAAAAATATCAAATTTTATTTAAAAATTCTGGAAAAATTTATTCTTGCATAATTTTAAGCATGTTTTCATGGAAAATTATTATTTCTATACAAATATTTCATTTTATATAATTCCCTTAAGAAATGAGATTTTTGGGACTAATCTTTGATTTAATTTTTAAACACTTAAACGATGTAGTTTCCTTTTTAAATTTTTTCTGTAAATATCTTATATCATATAAATAATTGCTATATAAAAAGTTTCCCTAAAGCTTCTCTCTTGATTAAGGTTAATTTTTAGTTTTTGGCGAACCGATAAGTTAAATTTTAAGGAAAATCCACTATTTTTCAAATGATTTTGTTAAATCTAATTTTTCACCACTTTTTGAGTGATTTTTAGTTAAATGCCATAAGTTGAACTTAATTTTTAAGTGAAAATAGGAGATTTTATAACAAGATAGGTTTTTTGAAGCTAAACTTGATGATTTTTACTAAATGCTTATGAGGATTTTTCACTAAGTTAATAAAATAATTATTTTTGTTAAAAATTAGTAGCAAATCTAAGATTTTAGTTGCTATACATAAAGAATATTAACCCTAAAACCGTGATTTTTAGGCCCAATATATGTATTTTAGGTACATTAATTAATTAAGCATGTTTAACATTCCTTTTTGGTTGAATTTCGGATTGTACATGTTGATGTGGATGTGTTTCTGAACCATGCAAGTCAATGTCGGTGAAGTTTCAGCAAGGTTAGGCATAAACAAAGTAAAGCAAAGTGTGAAAAATGGAGTTTTGGGTGAATTGGAGTAATCTAGTGCCTGTAGAAGGTATTGTAGAAGTTCTTGATGAATTGGTGAAGGAGCTGGTAGCAATAGAAGGTCCTATAGAAGTTTTTGTAGATGTTGGTGCAAATTGTTGACTTGTATAAAGAATTGTAGAAGCTTCCCTAATTAAGTTGATTATAAAAATTTTAGCAATAGAAACTTTAATAGAAGGTTTTCTAGTGTAGAAAATATAACTAAAATTCCTGTAGAAGGTTATATAGAAGGTCTACTTGATAAGAAACATAAGTTAAGACGCTAGTAGAAGCTTATGTAAAAGGTTCCATATCAAACAAATATGAGTTAAAACACTAGTAAAAACTTAAGTAAAAGATTCAATAGACAAAGAATATAAATAAGGACCTTAGTCGAAACTTGAGTAGAAGGTATTTTAAACCTAAGAGACCCTAGTAAAAGGTTATGTAGAATATTCCACATCAAATAATGTAAGTTAAAACCCTAATAAGAACTTCAATAGAAGGTACTATACACTTAATAGACCTTAGTAAAAGATTAAGTAGAATGTCAAAATAACCTATGTAAGAGTAATAACCCTTAAATATCCATAACCAGCACCTACAGCATACTAAAAGAATGTTAAGCTAAAACAAAAGTATAATATTTAAAACATTCTTGCTTTAATGAAATGTATTGAAACTAAAATATGATTTGCAAATTGGGATTATCAATGACGAATGAACTTAGGCATATGAGTTACAAAAGCAAATGGGAATCCAAGTAAGTGGGATCTAAGCTTAATAGCATTTCAAAGTACTATATAAAAGTACTTGGAGACTGATGTATATACTTGTTTATAGTCGTAAAGTAGATGATTGTATGCATGCAACATGTATGCTTAGAAATTGTTTGCTAAATTGTCTAATTGTTAGGCTATATGTTATGATTGCGTTGCTATGTTTACTCCTTGATTTGAATGTTTACAATTGGTTGGTCAACCTAAAACGAACTAAGCTAAATTTAGATTTAACCATTGACCGGTCATGCATTGCAACCCATTAAGAGAACGTTTAGGATTATCCGACCAAACACTGACCCTTCGATGAGGTAGCTAAAATTGGCCTTCTCCCACTCTTAATGCCCAATTAAGTGATAAGAGAAAAAGTCGAGGTAAGGTTAGGGTTGTTGGTTTGAATAGGTCTTGAGAGGAGCAAGTTCTATTGCATAAGCCTGGGTTTGATTGAGATCTACTCAGAGGTAAGCCTCCATCTTGTTAAAACTCCTCAATCTGGGTTAAAATGAGCGTAATTTCTCTAACTTCACAATAGATCAAACAACGTCGTGTGGATGGCATATGCTTGCTACATTGCCTTGCATCTAACTAACTAAAAGACAACCTTACTTGATTGTTGTGTTATGTATGCTTTCGTCTTTGACCCCTTACTAAGCAGTAGTAGCTCATATCCCCATAGTTCTTTTGCATGTCTTAGAATATAAATACCAAGATCACCAAATCCTTTGGCGTACACGAGATGGACAACAGGTTAGAGTAAGGAGCAAATAGATTAGAATATTTCTTTTATCTTCATTTTAGAGTCAACTAGGCGATTTAAATGACCTAAACTAACTTATAATATTGTATTTATCATAAAAAAAAAACAATTTTAGATTCTTTCATAGATTTTGTTGTACAAAAAATTCCAAATATTTTTTAGATGAATTATATTAATTAAACTTCTATGATAGCAGTTGATGTATACAATGGGATTGTTACGATTGTACCACTCTCGGGGTGTAACATTTTATATTTTTTATATTTTACAAATAATAGATTGCTATAAAGAAAAAAAGAGAGAAAATGGTTAGATGAATTTTTTTTTCTTTTGTATTATTCTTTTGTTTTCATAATATATATTTTATTACATCTCTATTTTATTTTTTGTAATAGTTCACATAGGTCGCAAATGTCTTCTAAATTTTGCATTTCGTACATTACAATTGTCCTTGCTTTTATGAATTCATTTACTTATTTTAAACAATTTTATATGTTCTAAGTATATTCTTTATTTAATAGTTTTGCTAAAAATTTTATAAGCTTTTTATTATTTGTATATTCTCATACCCATGTTGGAAACCCTAAGTCGTTTCCATACAATTTCTCAACCAAGAGCAAAGCCTTGATTTGAATTTACAAGTTTGATGGAAAGAATCAAATGAAAAACACCAGAAAAGAGATTCCTAAGTTGTTCGTTAAAAAAACTCTAGGAATTTGTTTTTCTTGTAAAGCATGATGATAAACACTTTAGGATTATATCTTGTAATGCTATAAGCGTAGAATTTCGAATCAGGTGTAGATGCTTACAAGTCTATAGGTAAGTTTCGCTTCTAATTCCTTATTTACTTTAAAAGTTTAGAATTTTATTGCATGTTGTTGTTATAGAGTTAAGATTATGGAAAAGAGTTGCTGGATTCGTATTGGTAATGAAATGGTGTTAAAAAAAATTTTTCAGAGCGTTGATAATGGAGATTTAATGGGAAGGGGTGTTTCAAAGTGGTAAGTCGCAAAGGATCGGAATTGGGCTAGTATGCAACAGTCAAAGTACAACTGTACAAAAGTGGTTGCTAAGCTATGCATAGCTTAGAGTATGGTTATGGTGAGGAGCACAGCCAAATACTCCAATCATTTGTCACACCTATTCGAATTATTTTATAAATAATTAACATTTCATTAACTACTTTGAATCAAGATTAAATTATATTGAACTTAAGAGTATATGTGTAGTATTACATCTAAGAGGGACGTCAAGATTATGTTATTTGCTAACTAATTAATTAAAGATAAATAAATGGTGCTTGTTACATTAAATGCTACTTTTTATGCATGTCACTCTATTGGTTGCTTGACTTACGCACATATACTGGGCTTTGACTCACTAATAATATTTTTAAAGTGTAGGTACTTGAGTAGAAATTATAGAGTTTGTCAATTTAGATACTACAAGCAATATTACCAGGATGAGGAATAGTGACTAGAATTTCCATTCTAAGAATAAATTTTAAGTTAGGATAGTTTGAGTTTTTTTTATAATTAGTAGATTTGTATTTAAAGTTTATGGAATTTTCTTTGGATACCATCAGCAAGATTACTAAGATGGGGACTATCGACTAGAATTTCCATTCCAAGAATAAAATTTGAGTTATGACAGTTTGAGTTTGTTTTAATATTAGTAGATCCTTATTTAAAGTTTATGAAATTTACCTTGTAGTTATTTTAAATTCTTTGAAGAATTAACTTTTATTAGAATTATTTCGAGATTCCAATAGGTAATTTTAGTAATTGTAATAACCATTCATGATTAATGTGTTAGTAGATTATAAAGATACGTAGTGGGATGTAACAACTCAAGTTTTAGGGTGTTATAATAAAAGTTGCTAACTTTTCTATTAACAAAGATACCAAATTGAAAGCAGATCAAGAAGAAGAACAATAAATTGCACAAAATAAAAATTTAGACACTAAATTACTAGAAATTAAAAGTAAGCACTTTTGGGTTCTTTATCCCCATTTTCATGATTCTTATGCTAAACAAAAGAATATTAGAGAAACTTTTTCAATTTTTCTTTTTCTTTTTTTCTTTTAGCTAAGCTATATCTATAGCTATTATAGGCTTACAAGATTATATACTATTTGTTATACTGCACCAGACAATTATGGCTTAATGAAACCTTATATATATATATATATTCTTACATTCCAATACAACCAATTTAATTACCAATAAAAGGTTATTTCTAGATTGTATCTATTTTTTGGAAATGAATCTTGTCAATTTACTTTATATCAATTTTCCTCAATTTATCTCTTAACTTGATATTGCCACATGTATTTAACAATTGAGATTAAAAAGAAAATGATGATGCCATAATGACATCATAGCTATTTCAAAAACCTAAATAATCTCAATCAATTGATTTGTAAATTGAAGAAAATTATTAGAAAGTAAATTGAGAGATCTAATTACTTTTTCTTTTAACGTATATATTTCATTATTGCTATAAGAATAATTATTATCATAATTTTATATGAAACCTCAGCTTTCGACTTACGACCATAGACTCAGGACAATAGACTATTTTTATTATATGTGAGACCTGGAGGGTATAAATAGGGGAAATAACACAGTAAACTTATTAAGGATAATGAGTTTACTCATGTGACTAGACCCTAATTACTTGATATCAATACGAAATAAGGTATTCGATATGATTTAAGGCTTTTGGGAAAATTTGTCCGAATTAAGTTAAATCTTAATATGAGGTCATATAAGTTAGATGAAGAGTATTAGTAAGGTTAATTTTTCAAAATAAAGTATATATAATATTTAATTTCAATTAAATATATTTTTATTGTGATCATTCGATTATTACCAGTAACTTAACATTTTAAGTCTTGAAACGTAACAAGCCCTTAGAGATAAATTACTTAATTAATAAAAATGATATTTAGGAGTCAAATAGCATATAATGTGATTATATAGTCATATAGTATACACGTTATATACCCAATATGTGTGTATATTGCAAAATATATTAATTAATTAGCTAAAAATTGTAATAAATCAATAAAAAATTATAAAAACATGTAATACACTTGTATAACTTGGAACCAGCTGTAGCATATTCTCAAGTTAGCAAAGAAGTATCAAGTTGTGCTATCAATTAAAAAAAAGGCCAAAATTTCTTAGTAATTCAATCAAGTACAAGAATAATTGACCTATATATGCTACTTTTTCATTTCTTCACCAACTTGGACAACATAAAAGGAAGTTGGGGGAGTGTTATAGGTAATTTTGACATTTCTAAAACAATCAAACTCTCTTTAGTAATTAGGTTTCTATTTAAAATAAAATTTAGAAAAATAGGAAAAATATTGGGAAAATTTAGATGAAATTTTGGTTTGAGTGCCAAATGAAGACCTAACAGCGTGGCCGTCGGGGATCTAAGGTTTGATACTAGGATATATCAAGCTCTATTTTGGTTTTCCTTAATTTAACTTATATCAAGCCTAGTTTACTTAATATAAATTACTTAACATAAAATTATGGAAACATTTTTCTTTCCAAAAAAATATTTTAAAAAAAAATTAGAGTCGTCAACCAGTTAAACTGGTAAAAAATGAAATTAGGGTTTTTAGGTGAAAAAACCCTAATTTAGCTACCAGTCTACAAATATTATAAAAAAATTAATTTTTCAAAAAATTTAATCAAAAGATTTGAATTTGGGGGCTAACTTATTAAGACAAAAATCATCCTATAAAAATTTAAAAAACTAACTAATGGACCTTTATTTTTGGAATTTTCTAAAAATATGAAAATATGCAAAAATGTAAAAATGAACAAAAATAAAATTTTTAATTATTTTATTACAAATTTTCCTTAAAACATGATAAAAAAATAAAATATTTTACAAATTTTACGGTTGCCTCAGAAGTGCCTATATATCCTCTAATCAAGATCAAACCAATCGTAGTTCTCTTTTTTTAGAAAAGATTATATGGATCGATTCTTTTTAGATTGAAAATTGAGTCAAGTTTACATTTTTTAGCCAATTTGTTTTTATTAAGAAAAATCTTTAAAAAAAAGAACCTAATTTGTATTCCCAATTAAAAAATAAAAACCTAAAGACTTAATTTTTAAAATGATTCTAAGTTAGTGTTTTTTTTTTTTTTTGAAAAACTGTTACATAACAAAACTTAAAAAAAAATCCTAAAGTATCATACCTGAGTGTCATTTTGCATGAAATATGCAATTAATGTGGAAAATATGCCTAAGATGCTTAAAACTATAGAAAAAATGTTTAAATTATAGAAAAGATGCTTAAATCATAGAACAAATACCTAAATATGTAAAAGATGTCTAATCCATGAAAAAGAAGTCTAAACCATGGAACAGATGCCTAGATATAGAAAAGATATTTAAACCATAGAAAAAGAAGTCTATCAAATTTTTTTTTAAATGAAAAACTAACTAAGTAAAAAAAACAAAAATCTTTTTTCACTAAAAATTCATAACATGCCTAATTAAAATAAAAATGCAAATGAAAAGTATACAATCGTATCCTAATCTTCCAAGATATGCGACCTTGATGTAAAATATGCAATTGTACCTAAAAGATGCAATTTTCAATGGAAATGAAATTTTTCTAAGAACTTGCAATTTTTAATAAAAGATGAAATTTTTTTAAAAAAGTACAACTTTTTGAGAATGTGCCATAATACATTCTTTTTAAAACATGCAATTTTTCTAAAAAGATGTCATTTTCTAAAAAATGCAATTTTGGGTAAAAAATACAATTTAGCTTAAAAACATGAAATTTATCAATTTATCTAAAAAAACAACCTACATTAAAAAAAAAGTTATTAAAATAAAGCAATTAATTAAAAACACAGAATTAATAATTAACTAAAATAATTTACTCAATTACCTACGTGGGTTAGATCGTATACGTGATTGGATTAGATAGACTGTTGCTAGAATCAACTGTATACTTGGACCGCTGGATGTATATGTTGTTGCCTAATTAGACGTAACTGTATGCTCGGTGTTGTGGACGGTGTTCGTAAAGTGTTGTAACCGCGTATGTAGAGTGCAAGTCACGTGTTGTGTCGTACAACATGTCTATGAGCATGGACGTTGAGATTGGTCTTATGTATCTAAGTTAAGCATATGTATTGGCCGGCATGAGTTGAGTGTGAAAGGTGAGGTGTGTGCGGTGAAGTGTGCAATTATATGGTGAAGTGTAGTGTAAAGATGTGAACATGGGAATACGATTGTATGTAGGAGATTGTGAAAATATGGACATACGGTGATTGTGTTTGTGGAGTTTTTGTGAGTGAAAAACTTAAAATTTTTATAGTTGAAAACTGCTATTTATAAGTTATGCACTTGAATCTTTTAGATTTTTTTGTTATAAAAATTTAATCTTAACAAATCCAATTAAGATATAATGACATCCGATTTGGATTTATTAAATTCATTGAAGATTTAATCTAGTTTCTAGAAACTTCACACTTATTTGGGTTTTCTATCTTAAGCTTGATTCAGTATATTTTAATTTAACTCAAAATACATGCTAATTCGTTTAATAATTTCTAAATCTATTTAGCCCAATATAAATTAGATAAAAATCTATTTTATATTAGACTAAAAAAATATTTTTTAATCAAGCCCAACTATTCAACAACTCAAAATTTATTAAATTGCACATACATCTTTAACTATTACCTGATTCGACTCTAAACCACTAACTTGACTTGACTCAATTTGACACTTTTATTATTATCATTTTTCCTCTTATTTTTTATTTTTTCGTTTTTTTTAATTTTTAATTTTTATTTTATTTTCAAATATGGCCAGATAAGTTAAGAATCTTAAGAATGGCAAAAATAAAGTGTCTACAAGATGATTTCGGCCGACTACTCTTAGCTAAAGCTCCGGCAATAAGGTGATGTAATTTTTACATTATAAATTATTTTATTTTATTAAAAATATCAAATGATGTTCAAAAACTATAAAACTTGGTTTTCTTAGATATTTTTATGTGTAGAATCAAAATATCAATCCGGAATTTTGAAATTAAAAGCACCTATATGAGTTCCTTAAGAAACTGTTCTAGTTTAACAAATTTTGCATTTATTTTTAAAAATAGTAAATGATGTTTTTTTAAGATAGTTTTTAGTGTACATATTTCTCATATGATATATTTAATTTATAGAAAAATAATTTTTGATAAACCATATGTTTAGTATTTATCAAAATTATTTTGTTAAATCTACCTTATTTTTTCATGTGAAAGAAAAATAATAGGTCTTTCATTAATTTTCTTAATGATTTTGATTTGTAATGATTTTTAGAACTTAGTTATGATTTTGAAAGTATTCAATTTAGATATTATAATTTTATTTAATTATTTACCTAATTTTAGTTATTTTTTGGAAAAATTAAGCTAAAACTAGTATTTTTTATAATACTGTATATTGTGTCAATATGGTATTTTTCATGATCAAAGCTTAATAGGTATAATTTTCTGAGTATAATATATTTTTGGTGAATTTAAAGGAGTATAGATACTAATTGTTATGTAATTTCTCATTATTTATGTATATTTTGCTAAATATGACAAATAAGGTAAATTGTATAATTAGTACCGTAGCTAGGGGATGTCATATTTAATGCTATATATGATAAGTTCTTCACTAGTCTTAACTTGGTTTAATTAAAAAATGGAAATTTTATAAGTAAACATGGTATTCTAGTAAAATCAGAAGATAGATCAAAGACCGAATTAGAGGCCATTGTACTTAAAAGATTTTGTGTAAGTTAAACTTTGATGACTGAGTTAGGTGAAATAATGGGGATTTAATTGGTAAATTGAAAATATAAGTTAACTAGTATTTGATTAAAATTTTGAAGCTAAGCTAAATCAAAGAGTAATTCAGAGACTATTTCAGAAGTTAAATCAGAAACTAAGTTAGAAATATTCTGGAGTAAATGAAGAACCAATAAGTTAATATTAAGCTAAAATATAATATATCTATACACACATACACATAATCTATAATTGACCTTGGTAGTATTCACCCTTATTAGGTAAAGTAGCTAAGGAGGAAGCTTGCACTAACTTGGAAAAGAATTTAGAGACTAACCCTACCTCTTAAGGTGTTTACTTAAATGAACTCAATACTAAGGTCTTAAAACTAACGATGAAACAAAGTAAAGGCTAAGTTAACAAGTAACAAGTATACTTACTTAAGTTTTGGTTGGGTATTGCTTAGTATGTGATTTGATGCACTCATAGTATGGCATGATATGGCATAAAAAGGACTTACAGGTTAAGATTTTATAAATTTAAGATTTTGCTAGGATGAGTTTTGTATGAAAAACTGGGTTTATCAAGTAAACGAGTTGATTTATAAAAGTTGAGTTTTCGAACATATAAAATTAAATCTCTAAACCACTTTACGTAGCTTATATTCAGCTGGTTTTTGGGGGTCCTACTCCCAAGTAGCTCTTTGTTGCATCTTGGTTCCTAGACTTTGTATTCAAATGCCCGAATATATCAACTAACAGGATGAGTTGCTAGGTTAAGCTAAGATATCAGTATCGATGCATATCACATGATGAGTATAGCATACCATATTTGCATTAACTGTATGGTTAGGAAGTGATAAATTATTTTATTTTGACTAACCAACTGTTTATATGCTTGTGATATTAGTTATGCTTGTTGTTGTATGTTTATCCACTCTTACTCAACTTGCTATAGCTGAAGGGATAAGTTGTCTTATCTTCATGTTAGGGATGAATAAGATGAAACGATACATCATAGAGGCAAGGAGATTTTCGAGTACTAGTTGAAGATGAGTTCTTAGAAGAAGTCATTGACTTCAGGATATGATTTGAATACATGAAAGCAACTCTTTAGAGAAGAAGTTGATGTTACCTTACAAAGGATTTAGTTTAGCTATTGAAGACAAAAGAGTGTACTTGTAAAGGATTTCTATATTGGATGAAAGTATATGACTGTAATACTCTAAGTACTGCCCACTTTTGTAAGAACTTCTGCTATTAATTGCCAAGTTGAATAAGATGTTGTTTGGAATCAAATGTTATATAAAATGGAATGGTAAGTTGGATACATATTTTTACCTTATTCCTAAATCAAGGATAACAGTAACAAACTGTCTTTAAGCACCAAAAGTTTGAGAAAAACTTTTAGCAAACGCTTAGAAGGCAAGGCGTTATATTTTAGCATCAATCATTTACCTAGTTATCTTAAAATATATACCATATGAAAATGCTATACTATCTTGCATTTTAATTATAATAGTTATCTTGCCAAAAAAAGAAAATTATAATAGTTATCATAATCAATTAATTGATTGATAATAAATAAAATAGTTAAAGAGAGCATTATCATTAAGGGAAAATGAATTCCTCTATTGTTTATTATAAGTCAACTATTAGTATCAATTAATTAATAAATAAAATAATTCAAGGTACTTCACAATTGGAAAGAAAATGTGATCTAATTTTTATAATTAATTAAAACATTAGTTTATAGATTAAAAATTAGTTATGTGAAGTAATATAACTTATAAAAATCATTAAAATACTAAATCAGAACATTCTAACTAGATAATTTAAAGTACTTTGTATATACAATCCTATGGCTTTAAGAAATTTATTAGATGGACATATAATTATATACATATACCTAGAAGTGTACACTAAGTCAATTTGGACCAGAATCGGGCATGAATTGTCGGTTCATGGATCTGCGATTAGTTGAACTAGGCCCTACTCTTAAGGTTACTGGCCTGACTCGGTTCACATGAATTGACGGTTCAAGGACTAGTTTAAAGGCCCTTAAACTGTACCTTTTTTATTTTTTATTTTTGAAATTTAATTTTCAATTTTTCCATCAATTACTATTAATAAATTGTCACCCATTCGTGTATTTCTTTTCCCCTCCCTTAATAATTGTAATACTTTATGTAGACATGCAGTAATGCATGAACAATTTACTTTTATTTTCGGTTAAATTATTTTTTGTTCCAAAATAATTGACTTAGACTATATGAGCATAATGGTGTTTATTTTGTTTTTTTTTTTAATTAAAATTCGAATGGACTTGAACCGATAGTCAAATTGTCGGTTTAACTGGCAAGTCGGCCCATTAGTTTAAAGGCTCGTTGGGTAGGTGGCTTTTTAAGGCTAAACCACCAAAGCCCTTAGGGCTCGGCTGTTCCTTGATCTGTGTAAGCTTATCCCCATCCAGGCTAATCCAGTTCAAAGGCCTGCTAAGTTGGTTTATGGTTTAGAACCGGCTTTTGTATAGTTCTACATATACCTATAATAAAAGAGATTATATTATAATATACGTTAAAAATATAGACTACTATACTAGTTATACAATTTTCATAATTTTTCATTTGATTTTTAGGAATTTGGTCTCATTATCTAAAGTAGAGAATGCAATATTTATTAAAGTAAAAATCTTTAAAGTGAACAAAATTTACATTCGTGATACTTTTTTCGGTAAATTGGAAGTTTTGTTCATATATGAAAAAAGGTACACAAGATTTATAGTTATCCTATATGCAAGATTCCTTAAACACATCCATTACGTTTGACGTAAACAACCCTAGTGGTACGTTGTGGTAAAATACACAATTATTAGCTAAGAAAGCACCATCATTTGTTAAAACATTAGTAACTTTATTATTCTCTCTAAAAGGGAATCTCAATTTCCTTTTTTCAAATTTGTACAACTAGTCCTTGCAGAAAACAACACGTGTCATAAACGCTTATCCACATTAGTTTTATGAATAATATCTATTGCTTCAGCACAATCATTGAAAATAACAATAGAAGTTATGTACATATCTAAACCTAAATTCAAGCCTACAGCTAAAAATCATATTTCTGCTTCTAATGGTGAGACAAAAGAAGTTGGATGAGCAAATTCAACTACAAACTTTCTAAAATTATCAACAATTATTCCTCTAATTCTAACCTTAGTAGACATAAAAACCATCGATACATTCGTAAATAAGGAGTAACATCCTTCTATTGTAGCTAACCAATGGATTTTTTTCTCGTTGTTTGAGAATTGTCGGCAATGTGTAATGCATCTCCGGGGTCGAACATACGGAGAGGCACTACAACGAAGCAAATAAAAAATAAATAAGGAAAAAGTTAGCAAAGTCTAAGCAGCTATCAAATGAATATAATGCACCACTCGATCTTACTCGGCCTACAATCCGCCGAATATGACACATCAATCTGAACTAAAGGGTCACTTGCCACTCCTTATTGCTAAAGGGAATATATGAGAGTTGATTGATAATGAGAACACTAAAGTTACTCAACATGAATGATTATGTATTGATTAGTTAATTGTCTGTATATAGGAAAGTAGGGGTTTATATACCCATCCACTAGGGTTACTTTACATGCATGAAAAGAAAAAAAAGGTTATTCTACAATTAGATTACATAAGATATACTAAAAGGGGTAAAGAGACAAAGAACATTCAGTATAGAAAATAAAGAATCATTTTGGAAGATTGTGTGCAAAAGACACGTATCACTTGGTGACTAGATATTAGGAATATAATACAAAGTAGGTGGAAGCAGGAAAGCGTTGCAGAAGTAAGCTAAATTGGAGTCAGACGCTTGTGATCAGTTGGGGAGCACGACTCAGCTAGTTTTAGGCTGTCTTTTAGAATAAAACTTCATTACTAGGCAGGAGCATGTTTGACACATGTAAGTATCTAACGAACAAGTTGGCAAGAGATTAGTTCGGCATAGGGATCTCTATCTTAGCTTTGGTTTTGAGCTAGTTTTTTTTGCGCAAGTCCTTAGAGTCCTTTAGGTCAGGTACGAGTGATTGGTCCAAGGGCTTGATTCCTATTAGTGTGTGATACCCTATCGATTTGTCCAAAAATCTGCAGCACATAAGCGTGTAAATTCTACACTATTCAATTGGTATTCTACTTGTTGATTGAAAATTAAATTATTCCTATACTTTCGAACACTCAACAAATAAAAAGAAAATAGGCATGCCCAAGGTGGTTGTGGTTGCATTTTCTCTACTTTACTTGTTTTTGTGTTCACCGTTATCCAATCCATAAGTAGAAGAGTAAAAGAATTTAGAAAGGACTACTCTGAATTCATTTGCAACAAAAAATTCTTAATCATAGTATAGCTCCTCAAAATGTGCTTCGCTCGATCTTCCATGCTATGGTAGAAATGACATACACTAGAAACATTTAATCCTCTTCAAATTAATGTTGTTTGCGTTGGTAATGCATCACAATAAATATGCCACATAAACATTTGGATCTTTACAAGGATTTGTTGGAATTTTCCTTATCTAAAGCCATCTAAATTGTGCTTCATCTACATTTCTTCGTCACATCAACAATTCATAGGCAAATATGGCTACATGTACCTTGTAGGCGGCCATTTATAGCATATATAATTAGTTCGATGTTCATTGCTATACAAATGAACATTTCCCAACCAATTACGGACATTTTAATTTATAAGAAATCCTAATAAATCCTCTCACCAGTTATTTATTCTAACCCAAACATCAGCTATAGTTGGATTGACACAATTTCTCAATATGGTCCAGTAAAGAACAATCTTGAAATACTGTGTTACACCCAATTATGATGCTAGAAAAGTATGGAATCACAAAAACCTCTTTTTATTTACTTTTCAAGAATGGCATCTCCTAATCAATTATAGTTCTAACTTGGTCCTATGTTTAGATTTAAACTCTATTACCAATCTTATATACTTTTGTAGTCAAAATCACATCCATAACTTACTGGTTATTCTCATTTGCCATATGAACTTCATGACATTAGCCCTATTCAAATTTTTAGGTCAAGAATCCAAAGTCCACCATCTTGTTTTTTCCGTTTCAATTTATTCCAATTAATCCAATGGATTTTCCTATTTTTAGATGAGGAACCCTAAAGAAAATCATGGAATTTCTTTATAATTGCTTTAAAGTTTTATTGGGCAAAATTGCTACTTATAAATAATGGTTGGTAGTACTTTCTAAATCAAAGGAAATTAGTATTTGTGTACTATTAAAGTTTAATAGCTTGGATTTCGAACTAGTGAGTTTAGCTCTAATTTTTTTTTTTCAAAAAGGAAATTAGGGAAAATACAAATCCTCTCTCTAAACTTTGACTTAGGTGCATATTTTTCTCCTAAACTTTTAGAGTAAGGTTTTAGACCTCATAAACTTTGATAAATTGGCAAAACAATCCTCATAATCTTTAAACTTTATGTTTGGTGTGTAAATACTCCTTAAACTTTGATTTTGGTACACAAATACCCCCTTAAACTATGAGGTGTTTGAGGGTATTTAAGCACCAAAATGAAAGTTTAAAGGGTGTTTATGTACTAAAATTAAAGTTTAAAAGGCTTATAGGAGTTATTTATCAATTTATGAAAATTTAAAAGGTCAAAAATCTCACTTTAAAAGTTCAGGGGGTCAATTCACACTTGAATTTAAATTTAGAAGGGTTTTTTACAATTTTCCTAAGGAAATTCATATATATAGCTCTCAAGTTTCTCGTCCTTAAAATAAGGAATCTAAGATAAGTTCTAAAGTCTGTACAAATTTTGATTCTTTAAAATTTAGCAAACTTCAATTGGTCATTTAGGTTGGTTGAAAACACGACCCTTGATTTTTGTAAATTAATTTTTTTGGATGAACTAATATTGAAATTTCTTTATAACGTCCATCATAACTTGAGCATTTTGAATACTAGGCTCTTCCATTAATACAAGATTATCTACATAAAAATAAGTAAGAGATCTATAGAGATGTGCCTCTTGAATGAATAACCTTCCAATATAAGGAGACAAAAGATTCCCCTGTCTAATACCTCGACTTGAACCAAATTTAGGTGACATTCTATCATTGAAAATGATAGAGAAATTTATTGTTGAGATGTAAGAGCCAATAAGTTCTATCCATGAATTGGGGAATTGAAGAATCTATAAAACATGTTGAATAAAACTCCATTCAACTTGATAAATGGCCTTATGTAAATCCAATTTCACTATCACCTAACCCTTTATTACCTTTTTTCTTATTAGAAGAGTATAGTTTTTCGTACATAAGAATCTCATTATCTACAGCACTCTACCAAGGAATAAAACTCATTTGAGTAGGGTTAATCAAATCATTCAAATAAGGTCTCAACCTATGTACTAAAATGTTTTGTACAAAGTTGTACATAAGCTAATTGGTCTAAAATCCTTTAAAGTATTTACCTTATCAAATTTTGGGTTTAAGACAACTTTTTTAGGATGGATATTACCATTTTTCCAACTATCTCTCAAGACCTAACACAAAAAATGGCATGAAGACCATCAACTCTTCATGGAGACTCTATTTCTGTAGCATTAACAGCCTTTGAACAATTCACTCGCATCTTGCACGATAGAGAGTTACCATAAGAAGGCTAATTATGTGTAATAAACACCTATGATACTTGTACCTAAAATAAAAGTGATCAAACATGAGTACATTTGAAATTGAAACTACCATAATTAGTTGAGGCTTTCAACTTAATGATTGTTTTGTTGGATTTTGATATCTTACCTAAAATAGAAAATGTGATTTAGAAGAAAGTAAAGACTATCAAAATAAAGAAAAATTACTAATTCGCTAGAATTGATCTTGAGATAATAAATATATTTTCTAATTTAGAGGCTAGTTAAAAGAAGTTAAAAAAGTTAGGAAAAAATGTATAAACTCCTCCTAAAGTTTGATTTAGGTGTGGTTTAGCCTCATGAACTTTCAAAGTATGGTTTTTGGCTCTTAAACTTTCATAAATTAGTAAATAATCTCTATAACCTCTTAAAACTTTAATTTCGGTGTGTAAATACTACTTAAATTTTTATTTCAGTATATAAATACTTTCTAAACACCACATAGTTTAGAAGGTGTTTACATACTAAAATTAAAGTTTAAGAGGTTAATCTCATCTTAGAGGATTGTTTGTCAATTTCTGAAAATTTAGGAACTAAAAACTAACTTTAAAAGTTTAGGGGGAAAATCCATACTTGAGTCAAAGTTTAGGGGGTTTTATACAATTTCTCCAAAAAGTTATGTTTGAGATTTGTGATGACTTTAACCCTTTGTCCATTGGTTTCCTTCAAACGCTGAATTCAAGAACTAAATAATTATAGTGTAATAATTCAAAGTTAAAAGGAAAAAATGTGAATGAATTGAATTATTAATCCTACACTTTCGATCTAGAAAGATCGTATAGTTATTATTGTTTTTACATTTCACCCATATATATATATATATATATATTATTAAAGTCTTTAAAGGTTTAAGTAATCGTCATCCTTAAAATTACATAATTATCATCTATTTGCTATTATTTAATAAAAAAACTAACAACAAAATAAACTCTTTAAATTATAAATAATAGTTAAATTTGTCTACTTACTCCTTTCTCTTTTCCCCTCTCTCTATCAATTTCTCTATGTACTTTTGTATGCAATTTTTTCTGTTTTTCTCACTTTCCCACTCTTTGCTACATTTCTACTTTCTTTTATTAACTTTGTCCTACATCTCTCTCCTACTCTTCCTCCAATAACCTATACACCTCCATATAGATAATGGACAACTTTTCTTTATTTTTTTATATCTTATAAATTTCATACTTGTATTTTTTGTTTTATATCTTACTTGATAAAATACCAAAAAATTTAAAAAAACTTGTCATGTTTATTTTTCCCCTAAAATGCATTATATGTTATAGGTAATGTAGATTAAAATTTTAGTTAAGAAAAAATTGAAAGTGAATATTTTCGATATTGATAATAACATAATCATTTATTTATCTTTTCTCTAAATGCATAATATATAATTATATGTAATATAAGATTTCAATAGCAAATATTTGTTCATAGCCTATTTAAGCTAAAAGCCTTATTAAAGAAAAAAGGAATATTAATTTTTCATGTATCATTTGGTTTTGATATACAATAATTTTTTTTATGAATATTAATTTTTCATTTCTTCGATATACAATGTGATAATAACATAATCATATATTTTCCTTTTTCCTTAAATGCATATATTATAACTAATGTAGATTGATATTTTCATTATGAGAGCGAATGTTTTTTATATTGATAATAACATAATCATATATTAATTATTTTATTGTATTTGTATTTGCAAAATGAAATTATATGATGAAGATTTTTAGTTTTTCTAATGTAAATTGTGAAAACATATTTACAAGACTACTACATCAACAGCTGTGTTAAAATATAGACTAAGCAATTTTTTCTTTAATTAGAGAAATATTTGTGTTCTAAAACAAAAAGCTTAAAAATATATAATAAAAATAACTAAATTAAATAAAAATGCTTTGTATAATCAATAAATACCAAAAGTTTTTAAAAATTGATAATTGAAATTGAAATTTTATAATCCAATGGAAATAAAATAAAAAAAATTAAAAAGCCTTAATTTAATTTTTTTTTAACACACTTATTGCATTTATACCATCCATTAGTATGTATGTATATATATATAACTTTTATACCGGACTAAAATTAAAATACGATAAACCCCTTACATTTTGCCATTTTCTTTCTATAAATCTTTTTTTTCTATTTTTATTTTTCACGTCAACACGTCAACCCATCACATATCCATTTTCAGACATTGAAACTCGCATTTCGTGTTTGTTCTTTCTTACACAATCTCAATCTCAATTACATAATTCCAATTACTTCTTCTTCTTCTTTGCTCATTTACTTACGTGATCTTGTTGTACTTCTTCTTCTTATTCTTGAGGTACTTCTTCTTCTTCTTCTTCGATCCTGCTCAATTTGGTACCAATTCAATTAGAAAACCCTAGATTCTCGCTTCGCTTAGGGTTTAAGTACTTGCCTCCTAGGTTTTTCGACTTCTTGATACTTGCCCAAGCTTTATTCGAGTGTTTTCTTCATGATTTTGATTGGAATTTCGTTTGTCTTGTTAGGTCTTACTAGTAGCATGATCAAGTTGGTTCTTTGCTTTGTAATTGGACGGATTAACGTGGTTTCTTGTTGATTTAAGTTGTTCTTTAGGTTCGGAGATCAGGGTTTTGGTTTGATTAGGGAATGTACTAGGGTTGGAAAGTTTCATTTCTGGTAAGTCACGTTGAGAATTATGGAAAAAGAAGTGATCCTTTGATGACAGAGAGTATGTAGTGAATTGTTGTTACTGCTAGTGAAACACTTTTCCCGTATTGTTCTTGTAGAGCTATTGATTGAACTTGATTTCTATTTATTGCAGTGATTTCATGTAAATTTTGAGTTTTTTTTTTTTAATTATTTTCCTTCGAATTTATACTGATGAAGTTTTGTTATCAGGAGGTGATTCTCAACTGTAAATGTATGAAGTGGGAGGCAGCTGATAAAGTAGAGCGAGTTAGAAACAGGAGTAGGTTTTAGGTGGAGGAGGATTTAATTTGAGCTTATTTGGACAAGATTGGTCTATTGGAAGAGTAGTGGAATTAAGTGCGTGATGCTAGGTTCGGGGAATAATTCTACTCGTGGAAATGTGACGTTGCCGTCTGATATTCCATCCTTGCCGCAATGTTTGTCTTTGGAGCCAATTGCATTTGGTAATCAGAAATATCCTCGCTCTGGAGAGCTAAGGAGAGCCCTTGGTTTCCCTCTTGGTACCTCATCTGAGGGGCATTCTTCTGGAGCCAGCCTTTCTAGACCTACCCCTACGGTTGCTACCGAAGAGTTGAAGCATTTTAAAGAAAGTGTGCAAGATGCCTCCAAAAAGGCCAGGTAGCATATCTTTTAATGGACACTCCATACTACGATATAGAGATGTAGGTAGAGATGTTTAGCATTACTGATGTACTAAGGCGCATGCCGTCTTGCTTAGATAGTATTATAATTTTTATACGATTCATTGTGACTGTTACATCTGCTATAAAGACATGAATTTCCATGCATCTCCTGTCAAATGACTATTTGAATTTAAGATTAGGTAGCCTTTCATTGTGACCGTTACATCTTGGTTGGCAATTGAATGCTGAACATGTAATCATTTGTTTCAGAGACCGAGCTAAAATGTTTCGGGAATCATTAATTAAATTGGATAAATATAGAGAAAACCAGAGCTCGAAGAAGCGGCAAAGGAGTGATCCTGTGTCAAGTGAGAGGCCAGCTGTTAATGCAGAAAAGATGGCCGCTCAACTTCATGGAAGCCCTCGTGATATGGTGAACCAGAGGCTTGAGCAAAGGCCTAAGAATTCTGGATTGCTTAAACGTGCTCGAACAGCATTGGCTGATGTGCGGGTTTGTACTTCACTTCTTGGATTTATGCAGTACATATTCCTTTTGTTGGTTCTCGTGCTGTCTATAATGTGCCATTCCTTGGCTTAAATATTTCCATTTGAAAGACTGGGTATGCAACGTGTATTCTTTGTCTAGGTCTTTTATTGGAGTCCTCTTGTAGAAAAATATGTTGGACTTAACCCACTTGATTTTGTGCAGAATTTGTGTAATAATGATCCATACTCATGGGGCAGAAAAAAAAAAGTCAAATGGCTGGCTTTGATGTGGTTCTGATAGTGGATGCAACCAGCCAATTATAGGGCTCTATTATGATGTTTGGATTGGTATAGGATGGTGGAAATTGGTGGATAAAGAAGGAAATGAGTGGAAATATTTCAATTTTGAGCAACATTTCTTTTTGAGAGAAGTAGGTGGAAATTGTTGGAAATGTGAGGATAATTACAAAATTATCCCTTATAATACTGTTCTTCAATATGAAATAGGGATAATTTTGTAATTATCCTCACATTTCCAACTAATATAAAATAGGGGTAATTTTGTCAAATACTAATTTTATTTCTCTTCATTTCTCTTTTGCAAAAAACGGCCATACAAAGAATATGGAAAATTTTCTTTCATTTTCTTCCTATATTCCCAAGCACAGAGTGGAAATTGCAATTCTTTCCATTTCCACTTGTTTCTCTTCCTTTCCATCCGCTTTTGTTTGTTTCTCTTCTATCAAAAGATTGCAAAGCATAGTGTTAGTCTTTCTTGTTCTGCAGCAGAACTTTGAAGGCTTGAATTTCTTCCATGTTTTTAACATTGTGCTGCACCATAAACTGTTGCTCTTTATCTTTTAAAAAAAACTGAGTAATTAATTATTTGAAATTGCCTTTGTGAGCCCATTTCTGCCTCTGGTGTACCAAATTTGCTGCATTTATTAAAACAGAAAATCCTAGTTTTCACTCTGTATTCACTGAAGGATTATATCTCTAATGTTAGCAGACTGATAGTAAGTTAGTCGGCACCTCAAGGAAGCCTAATACTGCGGAAAGAGCTGAAGATAAGTTGCAAGTTGGTAATGTGGCTTCAACACATGTTGAAGAAAAGATTCGCAAAGTACCCACTGGAGGTGAGGGTTGGGAGAAGAAAATCAAGAGGAAACGATCTGTGAGTGCAGTGAGTAACAGATTTATGATTGGTGATGTAGACACAAAACAAGCCATGCATCCAAAACCAACATCCGAGTCGAAGCTGCGATCATCTGATGGTCATGGTTTCAGGTACTTTTGTATTTCTTATGATGCTGAGAGTAGCTTCAGTTTGATGGGGTTGAAGAATCTAGCTTTTTATATTTTATTTGGTAGAATGGATGTCATATGATGGTAATGCAATTTCCATTTTTTTGCATATGTTTGTTTTGTGTTTAAGATCAGTTTCTGTCCATTGAAGCTGAAATGGAGTTGGACGAGTGAACAGATTCTACATACCATGTGATATATTATTCCTGTTTCCATTGTATTTTTATTCAATTTAATTTGAGATTTCGAGTAAGTGTTCATTATATAGAACATAATTGCCTCCTATATTATACTAGTGATGGAGTGAGGCAGATTGAAGTGAGGGTGTGTACCATATTACTGGTCCCAGGCAATTATTTACAGAATTCAATCCCCCAATTTTTTATCCGGTGCACTGTCCCCTGGAGGAGGATATCCATAGAGTACCAATAGTTCTTTTTCTATTTTCATTCTATTTTGTCTAGTGGGTAATTAGGATCCCGATTTTAGAAATCAAGTGCTTTAGTCAATGTTATGGAGCTGAAACTCAATGATATCATGTAAGCTTGTTTTTTCAAAAATTGAAATTTTAAATGTATATATAAAATTTAATTGGAAGTATAATGGTTGTCAACATCTATCAGCACAAAGCAAATTTTTTTCCAGACAAGAGATGTGTGTCCTTTACTTGTTATAGTACATAAATGAAATATCTTGTGTATTTAGGCACACCATAACCTATTGCTTAGGAAATCCCAAATCAGAAATAGAATAATCCTTGGAGCTCCATTAAGGAATTTGCACAAAGAGGTCACTATGGTTGCATCTGGTCTAGAAACATGGACAATCATATTCATCGTTGCTTAGCTAGATCTTCTTGTTGCCTCTATGTGTATGTATGTATATATATACACATATATAATGGCCCGGTTGAATGTTGTTTGTCCCTTGGGTTGATATAGCCATGAGATCTTAGCATGATAGGGTTAGCAGCTGCGATTAAGTTTGTTGGGAAAGAACATAGATGCAGTGTTGGAAGTTGAAAAGTAGTCAATTTCCCTGTGCTCCTTAAGTTTCTTCACCTTTTTTTTTCCAGAAAATGTTTATTAGAATGAAGAATAAAGTCCAAAGTGTTGTGAATCACGTGGACATTCAAAGTTATTCTTGATATTTGTATTTTGATTTCACTTGTTCAGTGTTTATCATGTCCATGTAATTCATACCTGCTTTTGGCAGTGATATGTTTGACTTGAGTATAATAACTTTTTTTTTTTAATTAATTACAAATTGGTTGGTGTATTTCAATCTTGTATTTGTAGTTTTTTTGTGCTCACTAGCCAATATCTCCATTGTCCTGGTGTCTATGTATCATTAATTTGTGATCGCCCCTCCCCTTCCTTCTTTCCTCCTCCTTTTCTCCTCACTTCCTATCTCATCCTGGCAATGGATATGCCCTGTCCTCACTCTATTTGAACCCAACAGCAGCTATGCATTTGTGTTTTTCTTGTGGTAGAGTTCATTTGGGTCATTGCTAATTACTATTAATGGATAATGAGAATTTAGTTGAAATGATTGGCTAATTCTGTTTGTATCTTTAAAGAAGTTGAAATAAAAACCAAAGGCTGAAACAAAGCAAAGTTGAAAATACCCATCTGAACCAGAAGAGCAAGGAAAAGGAGGTTAGCTTATGTCTCATTGGAGGTGAAGTTGCATTTTTTATTCTTGTTCTTTTCAACTTGGACGGGACTTCTTGAGCTTTTACTTGCATCAGTGCAGTACCTATTGAAACTCATTTCTCCATGTTTTGCTATCTTGCTGTTGCATTATCCCTTCATATATTTGAGCTCAGTTTAGGAGTAGTCCAGGATTTTTTCTCATTCATCTATGTACTGCAGATCAAAAACTTCCTCTGGTGTCACTGGGATGAACAAGGTAAATAGTAGGTTCGAGTCTCCTGGTTCAAATGCATGTGCAGTGCTTAGAAGTGACACAGAGATTGCCCCTTCACCAAAGGACCGTACTGATGCATCTGAGCAAAGAATTTTACCGAAGAGCAAAAGGTATAACCCTCCTAATTTCTGTTAAGTTTTCAACTATTTGGTTACTTTTTTAGTTGGATGTATGAAGACTAAGCTTGATACCTTGTTGTCTCTATGGAGTCTGGATTTATTCAAGCTTTTCTACCTTTTAATCCCAGATCATGATGTTTTCTTAGGTCAACACAGGAAGGTGACCTTGTGAGCTGTCCCAGTCCTTTGATAAAGGGAAAAGTCTCCAGGGCACCACGAACTGGTTCACTTATGGTTCTCGATTCATCTCCTAGCAATCAGCTTCCATCTGGAGCTCCCCATGATTGGGATTCACTTTCAAATGCAAACAAACTATCAGCAGGTGGTCTTGGAAGTGATAAAAAAAGTTCCCCCTCTTCAGGTTCATCCTCACAACCTATGGCTCAGTGGAAAGGTCAAAGACCGCATAAAAACTCACGTCTGAGAAGAGCAAACGTAGTCCCCCCTATCATGAATCATCATGAAATGCAAAAAATAACTCAGGGTGCTTCACCATCAGAGATAATTTCGCAAAATTCTGCTGGTGGCTGTAATGGGTCTCTGTTTAGTAGCACCTCAGGCAATAGGCTGAAGGTCAAAAAGGAAATTGAGAAAGTATCATCACCATTTACTGAGCACGAAAATGAAGATTCAGTAGCCTGTGAAAATGGTGCTGAAGAAAATGGGATTGATGGCAGTGAAGATGCTTTGACTCCATCCCATAATGTTGGGGATTTTACTGTTCCCACAAAGAAGGATAATATACCTAGCTATGAAATTGGAGATGCAGTGCGCAGGCAAGGAAGGAGCATAAGGGGTTTGTCCTCGGTGAAGTCTGGCATTCCTCCCATAGTGGACAAATCCGAAGATTTACCAGTGACAAAGCCACCTCAAAGCATGAGAGTGGGCTCTGATAGAAGCAAAAGGTGTTCTTTTGATGTGGATTCTGAGGTTCATTTGTATCATCTAATGAATACCGACTTATACTATCTCATGTCTTTTCACTTCAGTAAAATGGGCCGACCATCTTCAAAAAAGTTGAAAGATCGGAAGGCTGTTACGCGAGTTGCTTCCATGCAAAATATCAGCTCCTTGGATTTCAACGGTATATTAAAAATTTTTAGTACTTACAAATGCTTACTATTGCTATAAGATTCATTTAGTTTATCTACCAAGAAATAGTTAGCATCCCTGAGATTTTGATATGATGATAGGTAACCCACAGGTGCCGTTCTTTACGTCAATGAAATTCACTGAATCACCAGAAACTTTAGAATTATTTCTACCATAAACAGACATGATCAGCTTATTGTTTATCATCATTCAGATTAGACAGATGTTTCTCTTACACATATAAATCAATATCGAGCACTCTTTGACTTGGTGAATTTTCTCTTTGGCTGAAAGTCCATTTTTGTCTAACATGTGAGGCATTTTTCTGTTTGCATGCTCCTAATATGCTAGTTCATGGCTTTGTGCCAGTTATAGGATTTAGCTAGAAGGATTAAAATTATGTTTATCCTTTTTGATGCTAAAGCATCTTTATTTAGATTTTTTCCCTCAATCTCAGTGTTGTGCCTTAACATTCTGTTATAATGCGTTGCCATAATGTTTTTCCAGGTGAGCTGGATGATGACTTCGAAACTTTACGTGCTGCTGCTAATTTTGCTCGTAATGCATGCAGTATGTAACCCTTGCTTTCTTTTTGTTTGTTTTATTTGCTCTCCGGCATTAATTATTTTGCTGACTCTTCTATTTGAAACACTTGCTGAAGTCTTCATCCTTATTTCTGCAGATGTTGCCTGTACTGGTCCATTTTGGAAGAAAATGAAATCTATTTTTGCTTATGTAACCAATGAGGATGCATCTTATATCAAGCAACAGGTATCTATATCATGGCATGAAGCATTTAGAATGTTTTCCACAATCGCTTGACTAACATTTAGCTTTTCATCTGTAATTTTGGTCCAAATCAGCTTAATCTTGCAATAGAGCTGCATGAGAGTCTGTTCCAAATGTTTGGTAGCGACTACAATGTTCTGGTAATGCATTACTTTTTAAGCGATCTGTATAAGGCTCTACATTTGCTTTTACAAAAGGGTTTGAAGTTTTTGTGAAATAACCCTAGTCATTACTCATCTATTGGTATAAAGAGATTTCTCAAATAGCAATGTAAATCCTCTGAGGAGTTCCTTATCTTGAATTTCTTTCGTCATAGGGTGTAGTTATGCATAAGGAGGATCCTGGAGGGGATCTTTTGGATCAGGAAGCAGCAAAGAACGAAGCATTATGCGGTTCTCTTGACATGGGAAGGTTAGAGAAAGGTACTCCCTTGTATCAAAGGGTACTTTCTGCTTTGATCGAGGATGAAAGCGAAGAACTTTATCATCAAGGCGAAGGGAAAAACATGTCTTTACAATATGCCAGTGATGACTCCCATTGTGGTTCATGCAACCAGATTGATGTTGAATCAAAAGAGAGGGATAGAGTGGAATCAGAAGTTGAGTCTGCAGTTGACATACAGAACCAAAGAGTTGGTTTCCTAGACAGACTTTCTTGTAACAAAGGTGCTGCATCCAGCACATTTAGGAACTCAAGCATGTCCACTTCTATATATAGCAATGAACTTTCATTTGGGGATGATGAATATTCACATTCAGACGTGGGGATTGTTAGTGAAATATGTTCAAATGATATGGGCCAATTGAGGACAAAGGAATCAAATATTTCTGCCTTTCCTTGCTCAGATGAGCAATACCAAGCAATGTCTCTTAATGACAGGATTCTCCTGGAGCTACAAAGTATTGAACTGTATCCAGAGGTTTTGGTAGGTTTTAAGTTTATGCAATGTGCTTATGTACAAAAGCATTAGACTTTTGTTTACGTGCTTTTCCATTATGTTGTGTGTTGATTGCATAGTTTTTTGATACAGCCTGATCTAGCAGAATATGGAGAGTTAATTAATCAAGATATTAATGAATTGAAGGAAGGATTACACCAACAGGTAAACTACTTTGCGGATACTCTGCTTACTTTTTGTGGAATTCCTTCTCATGCACTTCATTCCTTAGTGTGTGCATCTTTTTCATTTCTTTTACTACATGGTTCTTCTAATGTTTGTGTGTGATAATTTTCAATAATACCTGCTTAATAACAGGTCACAAAGAAAAGGAAGAACTTGGGAAAACTTGATACAGCACTTACAAATGCAGCAGATGCAGAAAGACGGTAAGGTTCTTGATGGCTCAACGATCAGTTACTTGTGTTTCTTTTGTTTTTTGGTATCGTTGGGATAAAAAAGATGCATGTCAATCTTCAGGAAAGTTGAGGAGACTGCCATGAATCAGCTCATAGAGATGGCTTACAAGAAGAGAATGGTAATTGATTTTTTTTTTTAAATTTATTTTCTGCCTATAAATAATCTGTTTTCCATTAGTCCTCTTTTCTCTTGTTTTTCCCTTATCAAGTGGACATGGAATTGTAGATCTCTGAATGTAAAAAATTCTGTAGCAACTGAGTGAGACTATATTTTTGTTTGTATGAAGTATCATCTAGAGGCATAACAAAGACATTCTCCAGTAATTATAATAGACACATTTTACTTGAGCCAAAATCTAAGTTATAAAGCCAATGTAATAAACATAAAACCCAAAACATTTTCAATCGACATGATGGATTTCAGTGGCTCATAGGTTCAGTCTCCTGAACTCTTCACTTCTCTGGACCACCTGACTTTTTGTAAGTATTTTTTACCTGAAGTTGTAGTGTTGCTTGCTTGCTCAGGAGATAACCAGCTCAACTAAGGCAGTCTTCCTCCATTACTTGAAAATACCTAGAAGTTTACTTATCCTTGTCTTTTTTAAATAAACTTTACCTATCCTTAAAGCTCCCTTGGTATGGTTTATCAGGAATAAATTCACATCTACTCGCGTATAGTGTTGTAATAAAGATGCTAGGTGCTCTTCTAAGGAAATTTATAAAATAGTGTAATCCTTTTCAGCATCTTGGTGGAAGAAAAGTGACAATTTACTTGTGTATGCTTTCTCCTTCTCGTGGAAAACCATATTGAGCAACACATTTCATTTTGGGAATTCTCAAATCCAATTTTATATAGTAATTCATACATCCATCTAAGTTCATAGGTTGCATGAATAGCCTGCTCTAGAACTGGATATTGGATCCACATTGTTACCAATCTTGGGTAGGGCTTTTATCATTGGAGAGCTTTCTGTATTCAACAAAGGTTCTTCTTTGAACCTTACTTAAATCTTTCACTGTTTAAACTAGTGTGTCCCCTGGGATGTGCACTGTCAGTCTCACATATATTGCATATGGACTCTCAAAACTTAATGAAAATGCCATGTTTGTATGTATATCCTTGTATCTCATCATCTGTTATAAGTTCAAATTAAGCTCCTTAGGTGTTTTGTCTCAGCATGTCTTCGTGGACTTAGCTCTAAATCATTAAGCAGGTCCAGACTGTCTCTCTCTTTAGTGAGCTGATCAGGAGAGATGGATTGCTCCATATTGTTATCATGTGTGAACTCAATGCTACTATTGATTGACGTATTGACAAATTAGAAAGTAGGTCTAATGGGACAGCTAGTAAGTGGAAGTTTGAATAATGGGAACTGGAATTTTGAATGGCAGGGGATAGCAAGAGGGGTAGGGATTAGAGAGCTGATATTATATTGAGGCCGATGAATTAAGGCTATCCACATTTTCCTTTTGTATGCCAGAGTGTTCCAATGATCCTGTTGGGTGTATCTATTGGGTGTATTTAGCAAGATTCTTTTGAATTGATCTTAGTGTAATAGCTGAAACCTGCCCATGTTATCATCAATAAATTTTTTCTTTGAATGTTGGTTAAATGTTTGTTTAGGTGATTGAATTTGGTCTTTTATTATTTTGGTGAAGTGACTGTCTTTTACTTTTGTATAGTCTCAATTAGTTATATCATTGTGAAGACTTGATTTTATTTGTTTAGAATGATTGAAATGAGTCTTGTCTTTTATTTTTCTTATTTGGTTTTGAAAGTAAATGATTGACCACATTGATGTTAATGTAAGGGCTGTGAGAAAGATCGTCAGTTACTTCCCTCAGCTTTGATTGCTAATCTGCAGCATATTTTTCTGCAGGCTTGCCGGGGTAGCAATGCATCAAAAAGTTCAATCCGCAAGGTTTCCAAACAAGTAGCATTGGCTTTTATAAAGAGAACACTAGCGAGATATCGAAAATTTGAAGCTACAGGCGTTAGCAGCTTCTGTGAACCTGCACTTGAGGAAGTCCTCTTCTGTCCACCCGCCAGTAAAAATGATGCGAAATCTGGTGATTGTGTTGGCTCTGGCACAGCCAGTAACACTTGTATTGAAGCTTCTAACCAGCAACAAGAAGCTAGGGGATCAGGTATGTCCCAGGGCCTACTTCCTGTTACACTTGATGAGCACAGTTTACTTCCCCCCCCCTTCTTTTCCCTAGTCCTGATCCTCTTAAGCATGCAAAGCAATTTAACTAAAGAACATCTTTGTGCTGCTGCTGCAGGTGCTGTATCTAGCACATTTGACCGATATGATTCTCATGGCGAGAATATCAGCAGTCTCTCGTCTGAATTGCCCTATGCCAAGGTTGCCTTGGTGTCGCACAGAGGGAAGAAGAGGGAATTGCTGATTGATGATGTTGGTTGCACTACCTCAAGAGGAACAAGCATTGTCGAGAATCCTTCACTTGGTGGGGTAAAGGGAAAGAGGGGCGAGAAGGACAATAACAGTAGGATGGAACGAAAATCAAAAATAAAGGCCAAGCAGAAGAACAACCAGCATCTAAATTCAAGAAAGGGTGCTCATGAGTTTTTGGATTCACCAAATACAGCTGGCAGGCCTGGTAGTCAAGCAATGGCGGTTAATAATAATACACCATTGGATCCATCTAAAGACGCTGATGAACATATGGATCTCTCCAACTTTGGGCTCGATGGTAATCAGGATTTTAGTAACTTCTTGAACTTTGAGGATGATGGTGTGCAAGATTATGATTCAGTTGGTCTTGAAGTACCTCCATGGGATGACTTCATGTTTTCATAACAGGATGTTTTTTTTAACTCACATAGGTGTCATCAACAACCATTATCAAAGCAATTGGTCCATAACTCTAGTGCCATCCCCCTCAACCAATATTTTTAAGGCAAAGCTCATTTTCCAATGTTTCTTCTTGTTTTTTTAGTATTATTAGCCATTTTTTGTCTGTACCAACGAATGTTTATTATTTAAGAATTGGACCAAGTGTTCAACATATATGGTTGAGTGATTAGTAAGAATGTATTATCATCGATCCGCATTTCTGTCGCTTTTTTTGTCTTTTTAACCATATTGATTCGTACAAAGTGTACACGTATTCACTTCGATCAGTCATGCTGAAGTCCTGGAGAAAGTTGGCATCTGGGGGAACTCGCTTTTGCGTTTGGTCCAACAGAGTGATGGAATGGAATTGATGATTATCAGGAACTATCCTGCGTTTTTTTTTTTTTTTTCCTTTTCATGATATGGATTTTATACTTCTCGCCATTTAGCGTTTCATGGCATATGCTTCTATTTTCGTATTTTTTGGTAGACAACATGTCTACGAAACCTTTTATATATATATATATATATATATATAAACATAAATTGTGTGAAAATAATTATGAAAATACTATCACTAAGCATTTTAAAGATGAAACAAAGTAATTTATAAAGATATTGTACCTCACAAATACAATGGCTTTTTAACATTTAAAAAATGCGATATAAGGCATCTAAAGCTTATCTATTGATCAATTGGTAGCTTTCCTATTGGTTGATTGGTAATTTTCTATCCATTGATTAGGAAGAGAGTTTACTTTAAACCTATCGATTTGTAGTAAATCTACCGATCGATTGGTAAGTCAATTGCAACCTACCAATCAATTGGTTGGAAAACTATTAGTTGATCAATAGTGTAATCAAAGTACTAATATCGCATGTATAATATGCAATTACATACATAAAATTATATAAAACCTATGTTGTATTTTGCAAATATAATATATGATCGATATTTTTGTTATTTTTTTTTTCATGTAGTTGATACTTGTGCGATATTTATTTAATTGAAAAGTAAACAAGTAAAAATCTCCTTTTTTTTTTTTATGCATAAAAATAGTAATAAGGATAGTAAGTCAAATTATGTGAATCCTGATTCTTCTTCAGGAGAGATGCACATAGTAAGTGATGATAGAGAATCACAAAGTTAGTCTGTAGAAAGAGCACTTGCAAGGTCATTGGATACTAAGAGGGGTTGCAACTTGAATACTTGCACTTGTACTCATCAATATCTTATTTAGTATTGTTCATAGTCAAAATTATCATATGTCCCTTTGCCAGTATTTATAATTTGAGGTTTATAACTATCTTTCCATTGGCAATTAATGTTTTTGTTACATGGGGGAATAAGCTTTTAGATTATTCCCTCATTCTCAAGAACATGGAGTAGTAGGTGGTTACTAATATAATAATCACCGAACTATTTGTACCTCCCTATCTTGATTCAAACATCACAAAGTTGTGCCCTAAGTGTCTAATCTAGGCATGGTGACTAGACATAGCAGCTCTTAATTCACAAGTTGGTCTATGTGGCTTCAAGGTCTTTCTATTTAGTTTGAGCTCTTTGCAAGAATATGAGCTTAGCCTTGTTAAGTTTCATTTCATTAAACTTAAATCCTATTTCTAGATTCAAGTTAGATTGTGGATAAAGAGCTTGGGTCAGGCTCTTATAAGGCCTCTTTGATTTTTGGTGAAAATTCCTTATAAACAAATATATTTTGTGTCACGCTCCGAAAATGTAGAGTTGTAAAAGTTCTGCAATGTGAACCTTCTTAAGATAAAAACCTTCCTCACAATTGTTATCTTAGACTTAGTTCATACTAAGTATACTTGACTCTACCCCTTTAAAACGTCTAATTTGATATCTATTTGATATAAATCTATGAAGTATTCCTTTACAATAATTCGTTAAACATAAATTTGTAATTTGACCTTATAAAGGAGTAATAGTAAATCTTATAGGTACCTTTCATTTTATATACAAACCAGAATATTAAAAACTATTAAGCCCCTTAAAGAATCCTATGTAGTTTTATTTAAAAGATAAAAAGTTAATATTAAGGACAATAATCGATTATTTCTTGTTGTATCTCACTTTTCGTCTCAGTTTACTATTGTTTTGGTGTTGAGTAGGTACTTATAGTCCATTTAAAATCTGTAAAACAAATTATAAGGGAATGAGCGACAACTTACTCAATTAGTTGGGTAGAGACAAAAGTATGCACTAAATACATTACAAATAGGATTTTCAACCAAGTTAATTAAATACAGTGTATGTACAACTAAACGCCATTGCATGACATTATTCAATCCGTCGTGAGATTAAAGAAATTGCACCCGCTCTAATCTAGATTGAGGGGATTGATGTCATATACTTACAAATTGAAACTAAACTGAGGTTTGTGCAATAAAGGATACTTTCCTCCTATGACTACCTTTGAACCACGGTTTCTAACTTTGCTGCAACCTCATCTCTTGTCACTTGGTTGGGCTAAGAGTAGGGAAAGGACTATTTCAGCCATCCTTAACGAAGGGAGTTCGTGTTTGGCCTGAGAATCTTAGTTGCTATCTCTAGTGGGTTGCAATGTATATTAGATTAAATGTTAAGCCAAGTTTGAGTTAGTTTATTTTTTTAGAATGATTAATTAAGCTCAAACGATTCAAGCATAATGATATTCACAAAACAACTATATCATGGAGCTTAGCTTCTATTACAACAAATCGAAACCCAACCACAAACGCTGTATACGCACAAACAGCTAACTACAATCACAAGTTAATACATACCAAAGTTTCTAGATATTCTGAAATAATATCCCAAGATACTGTAAAGTATTGATCTCACTTATTTACTCAGATGTTTATTATGGGAGACTCGGGTTGTCAACAATTTGATCACCAAAGAACCTTATATACATAAAACCTAAATTTAGTTTTCGTAATAATTACGAAAATATTAGGATTTTATCTAAAACGGTTATATATATATATAAATATATTATCACAATAATTTATAGTTTTTATTATATATATATATCGAGTTAAGTTATCAATTATTAATAATATACGTAATTTATACTATTACGTATTATATATCGTTTTAATTATATTATATATATCATTTTAATACAATGATACGTATTTATATAAATATTGTCATATTATACGTATTTTACGTTATTAAACTGTATTTTACCTAATTGGTCAATATAACCCTATAATATTGGTATTATTTAACCCTAATACTCCTATAACATATTATGGCCATTGAAATATTATTAAATATATTAAATATGTACCCTTTATCCAATTTGACCAGTATAAATATAGATAGTTTTTATTTAACTATTTATTACATTTTAACCTATTATTATTAAAAATACGTCCCGATTTGTAAATTAAGACATTTTACTACGTAAATTGGTAATAATTAGCTTGAATCACCAAATAATTCGCTGAAAATTTCTATAGACTCCTAAAAATATAGGGAATTTAGTTGTCACTTGGTTTCAAAATTTTGATTTATTGCCTATATATTTGAATTTACGATTTTACCCCTAAATTGCACAATTATTATTCTTTTTGCACAAAATTGATTTCAACCTATCTCAACATTATTATACTTTATTAGAAATCAGTATAGGTTCATTATATCATTGAATTTCATAATTTCCTATTTATTTTACAATTTCAACCTATTTTCTAGTTATTTTTAGGTCGAAAAATATAATAAATATTAAAAATATTCAAATTAGAATTCAGGCTATATAGAAATTATCTATATATCATGCACATTCTAACAAAAATTTTAAGCTAGAAACAATATTATTTGATATATTTATTTTGAAAGTCAAAATTTGAAATAATAGTAACTTTCTTAAATAAGAGTAACTTTCTTAAATAAGTATATTAAATATTGCAAATTTTTCAAAAAAAAAAATATCACATAAAAGCATGTATGAAATAATCTAAATATAATTTTTTTTTTTCAAAATTTTTTGAGTAGATTTACTATTTTTTAAAAAATTATTGAAAAATAGAATAGAATTTTAACTTAGCTGTTCTTGGATACTCTAGTAGTTATGGGATAGTGGGAGAGTGTCAGACGATTAAGGTGCGGTGGTCGAGCTGGTTGTTAGGTGGTCATCTGAATAGGGTATGGGTAGGGTATGGTGGGTTCCTTTGTTTTTGTAGATTTTTTTCTTTTTATTTTTCTAATTCCCTACAGCTTTTTATCATCTCCCTAAGTTTTTAGGTGGCAAAATATTGCATGTTTGGAGTCCCTTTCATTTTATAAGGTTCAATGTCGGCTAAGTGGATTTTTTTTTTTATAATTTTCTTTATTTTTTTTACTCTTGATCCAAAGGTGGAGGTGTCCTTTTGCCCTTAATTCAATGATGAATCATCTCTCCAATTTAATATAGAGCTGCCACAATGATTCTCTAACAATTCCCAGCTACAATTGAATTGGTGGGATAAGATTTGCAATTCTTTTATTATTTTAGGTATATTTTATTAGTAATTAGTTATTTAGTAATATACGAGTATATATATCTTATGTACATATCACGTATAATGTGTATTTATACTTATAAATTATGTTTCTAACATATCTTTTATTTTTAAGAGATGTTACTTAATTATTTTCCTGAATTTAACACATAATATATATAATTAAGTAATTTAGGGCTAATTTACGAGTATAGTGATTATTTATACCGGCTATACTCATAAAAATACGTGTATACTCATATAGTAAATTATAATATATTATCTCATTTTATAACTTAATTAACTTATCTTTAAATTTTCATCGCATTTTCAGTTCGGTTTTAGAGGTTTCGAGCAATTTTGTACTATATTAAGTAATTATACTTCTAGACATAAAATTAGGATTTTGGGTAATTATTTTCAAAATCTAATTTTACTGGATCATTTCAACTAATTTTCTTATCTTAATCGTAAAATTTGGACTCTGTTGGTTTCATGGGACTCTGAAATTTTAGCCTGAGGAATACTTGGACACCTGTTGTGTCAACCATATCAAATAATCACACCTTATTTTCATAGGTTTTCACAATTTGATAGGGCTATCATAAAATACTTTCATGTTGTCCAACATTTTACTTACGAAGAGTTGGTGCAGTATAATTATGATGTTACTTTCTTTAATTTATAAATTAATAGTTGAAATTATTTAAAAATTTGAATGATTTGTGGGAAAATTTTACAATCCATCACTTAAAATGATCGTATAAAATGATCGAATTTAGTAAATCACCCATATTTATAGTAAATTATGCTTATTAATGGTAAAAGAAGCTATGGATAGTATCATAGCTTTCATAAAAAGAATTGTTGATAGCTTTATTTTTTTTTCTCGACAATTTTGTTTTTATCGTTAATAAGCATGATTTACTATAGATTGCAAGTAATTTATTGAATTAAAAAGTAATCATATCATATAGTTACTTTTGAATGACTAGACTATAGCTCTCAACTTATGACATTATTATAATATTATCTATTTCCTTATATTCTCAACCATTAATGATTTAAATTGAGAGATATTAAGAGAATGTAAATTAGGTGACACAAATCTGTATAAAAGGAATAAATTTCATTTATTAATGCTCTATGGAAGGAAAATTTATCTGTTCACAAACAAAACATAACAGAAACAATACAAAACTACTAAGTTTTCATGGGTCAATATCACAGTTTATATCTTGACTTTAGTATTATTTACAATTATACTCCTGAAATTTTGACTTGTTTAATTATACACTTAATTAAAGATTTAATTGTCACTATTTATACCATAGTTAACTTCAATTCATATTCTTAATCTAATTAGCACAATTAACCAATGGGATGATTACCTATGACCTTAAAGGGGTTATACGACCCTCGTAGATGGCCACTAACCATATTTTACAAATCAATGGGTTGTGACCTACTTTAAAAATGTGGATATCAAGACTATTAGTGTTTGTGATTAGATGCTCCATGGCCTTAAGAGGGTCGCATGACCACCCTAAGATTGTAGGTAGGCACCTTATGAGTTGATTGTGCTAACTAAATCAACATTATGGCTTGGAGTTAACTGAAATATAGACAGTATCAACTAAATTTTTAATTAAGTGTATAATTAAATAAGTTGAAATCTCGATTGTATAATTATAAAAAGTAGTAAAATCAAGGTATAAATCATGATATTACTCCAAGTTTTCATTAACTAGATTTAGCCTTTTCTTTTTCTTCTATTATACTTATATTGTTGTCTTCAATAGTTGAATAGTCATGCTAATGCACTAAATTGTGAATACCTATAATTTTTTTTTTTTTTACCATTATTCTTTGATAGATCTTAGTTTGCCTAAGCTATAGATAACCAATGTTGATGTCTCTCTTCTTGCATTGCAATTAAGTTAGACAAGTGGGTATAAGGTGAACTGAATACCTAATTCTATAAGTTTTCTAAAAAATTGAAACAAAAATCTATTCCATAAACCTTTGTAATCAACCTAAAACCTATAATATATAAACTCAATGGCTCATGAGTTGTATCATGCCTTAAATAAGTGGAGTTGCAACAACTAAGTCATGTAAATTATTCTAAGATAGGATTTGGCCTCATAGTCAACATCATAGAGCCAGTCCACACAAGGCGTCTTCGATTAAATAGTTTTGAAGCATTTAACTTAGTACTTATTAGATATAAAACTTATGATATGGTTCTTTTCAAAATAGTTTTTCACAAGAGACTTGAGGTATAAAACTCAAGTCTAAATTCATAATTACAATTTACAAGTTTATATTTATACAAAAAGTTATGTTTTTAGGTCATGTTTGGGTTATCTTTTTTTTTTTTTCTATCTCTATCTTATTTATATTTAGTTTATTTTTAATTTGTATCTATTTGACATCTAGTGTTTGAAAAAATGTCTCATCTGTATCTTATCTGTTTTTGTTTTATAATTATGATAAAAATAGTGATTGGAGTGTCAAAATTGAGAAATAAAAATTCACATACTTTTAAAAGAAAAAATTTGAAAAAAAATATTTAATATATTGAAATTGATTATTTTAATTAGTATTATTGTAAATATAAATAAAGGGTAATTTTATTTAGATTTGTTGGGTATTTAATTTTAGAAGATGGGTATATATGGAATTATATTCTATCTTTTTTATGTCTTATTCTTACCAAACATAAGATTTAAATAAATACCAATAAGATAGAAAAAAAAATGAATCAAGCAAAGCTTAAAAAGAGACTCCTAAATCAATAGGTTTAAGTTATTTACATCGTAAAACCAAGAGATGAAACTATTGAGCCGCCTAAGAAGACCCAATTAGTTTCCTTAAGAAGACCTAATTAGTTTCCTAAAGAAGTTATATAAGTTGTCAAAAGAAAACAAAAGTCTAGTAATATGTTGTTTTATCCTCACTCCCTAATCCCATCATCTGTTATCTGGAGAAATTGATGAAACTTGATTTACGACTTTAGACTTGTAAAAGAACCCATAGGGGAATAAGTGATAAATTGTACAGTATGTGAGACGAAGATAGAAATACACATTTAGTACAAAATAGGTAAGGTTTTCAATTAAGTTAGTTAAATAATGCATGAATAAGCAAGTGTTATTGCATAATGTTTTCTAGTCCGTTGTAAGATTAGAGGATTGTGTCTACTCTATTTCAGGTCGAGAAGTTTAATGTTATACTTTTAAATCAGAGCAAATCTAGGCTTATTTAATGAAGAACACCTTTCGAGGAGGTTACCTTTGAATTACTGTCTTTAATCTTATCATGACTTTCTCTTCACTTAATTCGACTAAAGGTAGAGGAAGAACCATTTTAGCTATCCACATCAAAGGATCCATAATTGACCCAATAATCCTAGTCGTTTCTCTTAATGGATTGTAATGCATGTTAGGTTGGAAGTTAAGTTGAGTTTAAGTTAGTTTAGTTTTCGTAATGATCATCTTACTCCAAACAATCTAATCAAAGCAATAAGCACCAATGAACACTACATGGAACTTAGCTCCTACAACAACAGATCAATACTTAAGCACATGCATTGCACATGTACAGACAACTAAGTTACATTTATGAATAAAAACATAATAAAGCTTTTAAGTATATTGATTCCACTTATATTAAATCTCTATTGCTTGCTTAGCTTAGATAGTTGATCTTGTCTTCTTCTATTATTCCTAAACATTCAATATATTAATATTTATGTCGACAATAGGAAATAAAAGTTCATTTTAAAAAATTAGGTATGTCTTTCGTTTAAGTCAAGTAAGTTTCTTAAGCCATTTACTAAGTAGAAATTACTTAGTAAATGTTGACTTAGATTATGACTTTATATTAAATATAGGTTTTTGATAAAGAAAGTCTTTGACCTAAAAAAGTCCTTAAAGTTTTAGATAGGCAACCTTCTAACTTACTCTTCAGCTTCTCGTGTGATTAATCGTCCTATACTAGACCACCTTCTAACAAAGCTTCCAATTCTTATTATGGTTAAATGTTAAGTTTCTTACATTAGACTACTCTCTAGCCAAGCGTCTAGCCTTAGTCTAACTTCCATATTTTACTACATTACTAACAAATCTATCATCCAGTTAGAAAACCATAGTAAACTCTCTTTTTCAACATTAAAACATCCAAACTCCAGAAAATCCTATTCAATTCCATTATTAATCTTACATACTCAATGTTCTTAAGTAAAACTTCAAGAGTAAGTTTAAGAATATTATAAAGTTTCAGAGTTGAACACCAATTTTTATACAAAATCATCAACTTAGGATTTAATATTTTCTTGTTTTAGTTGTTGTTCACTAGAGAAACTAAAGTATGGTATAGTTGTACAAAATAAAGTTAAGCTTTCTTAAGAAAAACTTGCATTAGCACACTATTCAAGTGAAAATAAAAATTTAACCCAATGTATAGTCATTTAGGAGTTTATGGAAAAACATCTAGACCAAAACTATATTGTTTGAGTTTATGAAAATGCGATGGAGAATCATTGGACAGGGTATTTTTCTTAAGGAGCATATACATACACAAAAAATTTTGAAAAACTAATTTGATATTTGAAATCTTCATGCAAAAGTACTCAGGAAGACCAAATTTCATAACCTTAAAAAATTATTTGCTATTTTTAGAAAATTTTAGTTAAAATTGAGAAAACTAAGTACTCATAAGAAATCGGGGCTCTAGCCACCATTGCTCATCAACCAAGTAGGGCAAGGCATTTCTCATTGAGTGGTGATGGAGGTTCACTTGCAACTCTCGCATAGACCTTCGAACCATCCTAACACAACTTTTGTTCTAAATTTTTCTATTTCCTTCTTAAACCTTGCATGCAAACTTCCATTCTCTCTAAGTAATTTCTCTCTCTTCAAGAGTTCAAAAGAGACCGATTTGCAGTAACATACTATTGCATTAAGTTTATAATAGTAACATATCTTACACTATTGATTGAAAGTGTTGCCAATAGTTCATTGTAAATAAGCTACATAGGTAATATATCTATAAGGTATTGCAAAAGTAGTATTGCTTTAAACCCTTTTTGACGCAGTGATATATAAAGGAAAAATAACTTACTTTAAGAATGCTAGTTGCAATAAATCACAAAATCTGCAAACATTAGAAAAATAGAAATTCATTACATGTATAAACTATAAGAGAATGAAGCTTTTGAAGTTAGAGCAAAGAGTGAACTTGGAGAAATAAAAATGTAATAATAGAGATGTGTGCATATGTACGTACATATGTATGTATATACATACAAAGTAATATCTCTATAAATTAATAAGGTTAGGACCATAAAATTTTATTAATTTAGAGATGTATTAGTTAACTGGTAAATTAATAATGTATTAATTTGAAGAGTGCTCCAATCACGTGAAAGGAAGCACTCATAGAGGAAGCAACTCTTCACAATTTTTCATTACAGTTTGGGAGTAAGATACCTTAAATGCAATGAGAAATGCTAGAGATGAATTTACCTAAATTTAAATTTCAAGAAAAATAAACAACAATAGGCTTATATTTTACTAAATTGTCCTAGTTATATTTGTAATTTTAAAGAATTATTAATTTATGATATTGACCGAGCTATAGATTTATACAAGGGTCATCTTATGAATTATTATCTTATTAATTTATCAAAATTATTAATTTTTTGAGCTAAATCAAGTTGGGACAAAAAAAAAAAAAAAACATATTTTAGAAAGATTATTAATTTATCGAGTATTAGTTTATAGAGATTTAACTGTATGTAAAGTCGGAAGTAAAGTGTTTGGCTAACTTATAGTTTTTTTTTTTTTGCTCGTAAAAGCCAAATCGTTAATTTTTCCTTTTATCCTCATTTAATTGTCACTTTCTCCGTCTGTACTCTATTATGGCAATTGATAAGGCATCTTAAGGAGGGATACACTGCAATAGAGTTCCAATTTATTTGCTACTTTTTACAGGGACATATCCCCCTGGTTGCTAAAATTTAAAAAAAAAAAATATTTATTTGGCTGTGAAAAGTAATTTCCTACTATAACCTTAAAAAACCCTAATTTCTTTGTAGTGAATGCAAACATAATCAATTGTATTAAAAAAGAAGAAGAAGAAGAAAGCACAAAATAAGGACTCAAACCAAATACCAACTTAAAGTGAGATGTAATACATGTTTAATTGTCAAAAGTAATCAGATTTATCTATGGATTGATCATGGACAAGGTATCCTAAATGAATTGACAAAATATATATTCAGAAATATAACACCTATGATATGGAGTAAACGATGCAATATATTTTCCTTAATAGGTATAAGATTATTCTATGTATCACATTTTTAAAGAACCGACTTTAAAATGTTTAAAACCGAAACCTATTATAAAACATAATATTAGCCCAATAAAATATCAATTATATGAAATCCAATAAAATATCAATTATATAGAATTGTTGTATAGGATCAATGCTATAATACCAAGGTGACACTATCAAGTATGGAGGCACTTAAACTTGGATGCCCAAATTGAACCATTCAACTTAAGGAGGAGGCCAAAAAAAGAAACCTGATCACAAGATCCAGTTGTTTCTGATTTTTACTTTTGTTTTTTTCCTAATGCCCTCGTTTATATTATATTATAAGCACAAATACTTGCTCATCTTCTCAAAAGTTGCTTTTCGACGTATAAAGTAGTGGCGAAAACAGCCAAACAAGCTGTTGCCCTTGATTTGATATTATATATAAATCAAAACCCATTCTTAAAAGTATTCTTGCCAATTAAATTGATGATAAAGTTGCCCACATCATGAGCGTTTGACAGGAGGATCTTAACTAGTTAAAAGTCTGCAGGTTCATGGAAAATATCTCATTTTTTTACTTTTCATTAAGTGTTTGAATCTAACTGTTATAACATATTAGATCAAATATCTTAATCACTAAATCACACCATTCATGTGTATAACCATACACATTTCTTATCTCTTATGATAGTATCTTCGTACTGGTAAAAGATTCAATGATAATAATATGTTATATAAATATTAATAAAATTTTTAATGAGTAACAATAAATGAATGTATTTTTTTTAAAAAATATTAATTATATTTTCACGTATTAAAATTTTATTGATATTTATATACTATTCGTAATATCATTGAAGTCTTTCTCATTATTGACATTAGGTTGACACTTTTTCTTTGAATTTTTATTTTCGAAATGGACACATAAAAGTGGGGAGAGCGAAAAGCAAAAAAGAAATAAATAATGAGAATTTTAAATTTAAAAAAAATAAAAAAGGCTTAGAAGGTGCCAACAAATCCATGCAACAACAAAGGAGGTTGTAATTAATAATCAGCTAGAGAAGACCATGTTGGCCACGTCCATTCATTGTTTATTTCCTTCCAATTGTATATGGCCCTGAATAAATTTATAGGAAAAAAAGAAAGAGAAAGGATTGCGAATCTTTTCAATTTTGTCTCTTTCAACATCCAAGTTATTCTTTTTACCCACTTCGATGGTAAGGTTTTAAGTTACTATTGATTTCGATTGGAACAAGTACACTAAAATTTCTCTGTCTGTATCGAAATTCGTCAATGTCGTGCTTTTGATTGAATCATGTAGTCTTCTATGTTTATATTAAAATTCAATTAAGTTATTTATGTTTCATGTAAGTCATTTGAAATACCTATGTATTGTTGCATCTAATAAGGCAATCTTGTTTATGATCACAAATCATACGATAGATATATTAATGAGGGGAGTCTCTTGGTGCAAATATATATATATATATATATATATATATAATATTTAAATAATTCATTTAAACTAAAATTTGGTCCCAAAGTTGTTATGATTTAATTGCATCAATATTAGTCTGTTAATGAGATTAACTAGATACGATTCTCACTTTCTTTTTAAAGTTGTAATCCGGAAGTAGTTGGTTAAAAAAAAAAAGATATAAATATAGAAAACATAAATATCTCTTAGTAAAAACATAAAAAATTTAATTGAATTTTGACACAATCGTAAAGGGTTGTAGTTATTATTCTTCTAAATGTTCTAATTGCAACAATAGTTGAAAAGCTACTTGTTAACCATTTGAACACATTGGCCTTTTAGAGTTTAATGCACTAAAGAGTTCAATTATAGTTTGAATAAATGGTATGGACTACTTTTGAAAACATTACAAAATTGTACAGATTCATCCTTTTCAAAAAGTAGCCCATCTTTATGATGGATCGTGCAACTTATTTATAGTAAAAGTCACGACCTACCATTTAAACGTAGTCGTAACAACTTTTTAAAAAGAAAGTATTGAATTTTGAATAGATGGATGTTGTTATGTAGAAATAGATTACTCATTATGTGTCTTGAAGTATAAAAATTATATATTTAAGGTGCACGATGATTAATTAAATTGGTAGTCATATTAAATATGAGTAAAAAAGGAAGAGATTTATAGTGTTCAATGAAATACATGGATATGAACATGGATGTTTTCTTAATTCTGTAAATATCTGAAAAGAGTGAATAATTTAATATAGTCAACTATGAGGTTCATGGTCAAGTTCATGGGTGTAAACCTACTTGTATTTCTCAAAAGGGTAATTGTAGATAAAACACAGAAGGTTTACGGCTAAGGAACATGATAATGAAATGACTCATGTTTCTCAAACTGCAATTGCTAAAGAGGATGCATAAGTTTATGGTCAAGAAACACGATTGTGGATCTAGCTATAATCTTTGTGTTAGCAAAATCGAAGAGCATTTTTCTTGAAAGACTTGCAAATTTTAATAAAATTTTATGAGTTTTAGTCATAAGAGTTGTAATAATTAGTGACTAAGGGTTTGCATTGATTTACAATGAATGTAAACTCCATCTAATAAATAGATTTTTCATATCAGATCAATATGACTCTCGATGAAAGGTTATTACCTTTCAAGTTGAGTCTTATAAGAAAGTATTGTAACTCTAATTTGGCATCATCCCGTTTAGTATAAAATTTAACCAATTTTCTAAAAATTTTCCTCCTTCAAAACCACATCAAATAAACTCATTTTCTACATTCAAGTGTGATTTGATATTTGGATTTTTGCTATCCAAGTATCAAGACTTAGTTATATCATAAGATAATTTCGCATAACAGCTCTTATATCAAAAAGCATGTAGAGAGGTTAAATTCTCTAATCATGCCTCTAAATCATTATTGATTATCAAATTATTATACGTTACTGTGAACCATACCATTTTCTAACACATTATTCTTATTTCAATCAACATCGGTCTCTTTACCATGTGTTTTCCCCGTGACTGCTAAAAATGTTCTCGCTTTGTATATAAGTGCTGCGCCAAAATCTTTGAAGAGTATATTGTGAAGGAATATTAATTGGAAAGATATTTAGTTATGCTAATAAGTTCCTCTAGAAATGGGAAACATTGTATTTTTCAGTACGATATGAATCAATGGTTTACGATATATTGGATCGGTTTTTGCCGTTAGGATCATAACCACCTTAAAACTTAATAAAAAATAAAAAAAAAACAGGACAAAAAATAATTAACTCTTAAAAATATTTGCAGCTTCCAACCCGTTGTTGCAGCGGAGGCTTTGTAAAGCAACTTAGAAAAGGTTGATCCCCACAACTTTTCTTCACTATCATCTTGGACCTCCAGATGATTTTCTTGTTGGAGGAGCTTTCTAGCTACTCTCTTTCATGAAATTGAAATTAACATACATCCAAAAGGCTATAACATATCATCTTAGACCTTCAAGATGATTTGTGGGATCTTTATTTATCGAATAATGAAATCTATAAGTTTAAACTTTCAAACTAAATTTTTACGGTGCTAATCTTATCACGATATATTATAATGGAAAATTTTAAGAATCCTCATTTAGTTCTAATCTTATTGCTCATCCATTTGATGGGTTTTACTTGAAGTCTAGTCTACAAGTGAGAGAATCAAATAATTAAAGATAAAATCCTCACTAAATGTAAATGTAAAAGCTTAAGCTATTTGATCAAATGGTTGCCGTGTTAATCTTATGTGTTTGTGTGCTTATATATAGGTTGATTCTTTAAAGAATTCTTTAAAGACAACAACATGTTTTGTTGACTTTATATAAATGAAAGGGGTTAATTATTGCTTTCCTATAAAGTTATTACTACATTTAGCTTACTCAACAGCTATTTCAAGGAATCCCTATTCCCATAGAAGAAAAATAATGAATTGCAATTTATTACTAATGTTATTTTTAAGTTCAATCAAATAAAATAATAATTATTTACATCTCTAATTTATTTCATGAAAAGTATTTCTTAGAAATGAATTATTCCCATTTACTTTCCTTAATTTCTTCCCATTTACTACCTTAAGATGTTACTGTATATAATTGACGGTTGATATTATAAGAAATATAATGATGTCAAGGTAATATCACGTGATATTTCAAAAACTAAATAATCTTAATCATTAATTTGTAAATTAAGAAAAATTAAGAAAAAAATAAATGAAAAGGATCCAAATCCACATTTCCTTATTTTATAAATTAGGGTGCCATTAAACGTTGCTTTTCAATATATTGATCTTTCTACTATGGTATACTTTGAAGATTGCATGTGTCCTTAATGACTAATGATGTTTTTTTTTTTTTTTAACAAATATTCTGCTGTCATTCAAAAGTTACTCTATATAGTGTTATAATAAATCATATTGAATTAAAATAAATAAAATTTATTAACAATAAAAGAAGCTATCGTTTAAAAAGAATTGTGAACATGTTCATATTTATTGTTAACAGTTTTGTTTTTGTTATAATTCTTACTTATTGTAGTTTAGAGTGATTTATTATGACTTAAAAGCGATTGTATCATAGAATCCCTCTAGCTTGTATTATCGTATTACCCAAAATAAAAGTAAAAACACAAAAAACCTTTTATTATCATCTTGTTGTATACAAAGAATTAATGCTCCCAGGGGCGAGAGCAATGCTTTAAATCGTTTCGGTTTCTCATTGATCTTATCCTTTCTATCTTTATAATGAAAAAATAAAAAATCATCGCATCTCATATCAATGAAGTGCAACAACCATCTGTTTCTGTGTAGTATTATTGTTATATGTACATATTTCCGTAAATATTATGGTGCATATTCAATGCGTTATTCTTTGGTCGCAACCCTCTCGATGGACGAACTTGGTGACTGGTTAACCGCAAATGAAAGATATGGTCAAGCCCTGGTCCCTAGGGTTAAATTACTCCCCATTACGAGCTAATTGCATGTTTCAAGTTTTCTTTTTTCATATATAACAAGTAGGAGTGCAAATAAATCAAATCAGATATGTCAACTGCTCAAGTTTGATTGGAATCTTACTTGAATTTAATATAACGATAGTCAAATCTAATTCAAGTTATTTGAGTTACAAATTGAGTTAAGTTCAAATTTTAAAATACTAAACTCATCGAATTAATAAACCTAATCGAGTTTGATATAATTTTTAATTTATTTTAAATATAAGTAAGCTTGAGGTTATTTGGGAAATAATTATATAAAGAAGAAAAAAAAGAAATTCAAGCTTGATTGAGTTAATGAAACTAAACTTAAACTTGTTATATATATTTGTAAGTCTAAATCGAATTCAAAATTTAGAGTTTGGTCAAATTCAAAGTAAATTCGAATTCTAACTCGTATTTTACTAGTTTAAATCGATTTAATTACAGCCTTATCGATAAGTCTAAATTTAAAAACAGAATGGTGCATTCATTTTAAAGTTCAAACATCGATTAAGGTAGGCGCAGCCCTCATACTTGATCGATTCATTGACATTCGTTTTAAAAATTTCCTCTAATTCGCTCTCCTCATGGGTCAATGCGTCTTTTTGCATCCTCCAATGGACCATAATAATAATAATAAAAGAAATTGTACATCATACTATAATTTAATCATGTGCACCTCACCACACACTATCCATGTCTCTTTCTTTCTATTAACAATAAATAGCTAGTTAATAATACTTCCTCATCCTATGCAAATGGAATTGATTGACATTTACAAAGATATCATATATATGGTGATATATGCTGATATAATAAAGTGACTTTTTTAAAAGTTAATAAAAAAAAGGAAGAAAATAATCCTATGTCTTCTAAAGTGGCTTGGTGAACTGAAGCAGCATCCTGAATCAAAGTGAGATCATCAAAGAACCGGTATCGTCTCAGATTAATTAAGATCGTTCCGCTCCGGTTCGATCTTAATCAGAAGTTTGGGAAATGATGATTATGAGCTTGAATAATTTGCAAATCCGTTGTTGTTTGACATGAATTATCATCGTTCATCAACGTCCTGATGTTCATGGAAAAGATGAAAAATATATGGTGTTAATATATGATGTACTTGAATGAACTCAATGCTCTATATAACAAACAAGACAAATTAATAATGGGAATACATTTCCAAATTATTTTTCGAGTATAATTTGTCTTTTAACTTTTGAATATATGTACACATTTACTAGACCCTCGCTTAAGTTCTTAATATTTGCTGAAAGTACTATAAATAGCAATTCTTTAAAAAGAATATATATATATGTATGTATGTATATATGTATATGCATGTGTGTATATATTTATTAATGTTGTTAAATCTAGATTGATTTCTACAATTTAATCCGATTTAATTTGATCTCATTATAAAACTAATTCGATTCAAAATTACATTATGGTTGAACCCGATTCTGCTCTTTTAATTTTTGAACTTTTTATATTTACGTATCAATATTTTAGATTGGATTGACAATATTGATATTTATAATTTATGCAACTAGCTAGAAAATCTTGATTGAATCTTACTCTCTAGGACGAGATGCCCAAAGTGAGCTCAAAGCACGCAACCGTCCATAATACTCTCCAATGACCAGAAAACACCGCGCCGCTTGCCGCACCGTCAAAATCCGCCGCAGTTGGTGAATGGTTTGCTGCCTCAAATTATCAGCCTACACGAATTAATCGAATAAAGAAAAATACCTCGATCATAAAATCTAGTAATAATCTTATAACAAGAATAATATCATAAAACAAGTTGGAGCTGCACTGCACATGGGACAAATCCTACAAAACATTTGAAAATACTGCTAAAACGACTCATGGAGTTGTCTTCGTCTTAGGATTAACTAGGACCACTCCAATCATAGAGAAAAAAAAATAATAATAATAATTCTAAAGTTTTAAAATTTAAATAATAAATTACTTAAAGTAGGTGCGTGTTTAATTAAAATTATTTTGTTCCATATTATTTTTCTTTTCTTTTTTAAAGAATTCCCCTAGTGATAGCTCTAGCTAGGTTTCTAATAATTCAACGGGCATCGTTTTCAAACCCCACCTTGTGATGGCAACAATTTTCAGATGAAAAATCCACATCAAACCCTAACCCTAAGATGGACTTCTTAACATTAAAGCAAAATATATATTCTGAAGTAAAATCATTGGAGAAAACGATTTCTTTGTTTGAATAATCCAAAGCAGGAATAAGAGATGATCAATCTTGTTTTTCACAAGTTCACCAGATGCGTGATGGAGACAATTATGGTCCACAGGAACATTAAGTAATGAACGGTGATAATGAAACCTAAGACCATCCAATTAATCTCACGATAAATCAGTATCAAACTCCACAAACCAAGTTAGAATATATATATATATATCTGAAATAGTTTCATGATCGGTTCTCTTTTAGTACTTGTTAATAAAAAAAAAAAAAACTTATATAAATTTTTCAAGATTTATACGCATAAAAAAGTATATACACTTGTCATTAGTTTTCCATTAAAAATTTGTGCCAATAATTTTTTCCATTTATATATGTACTTACTAACAAAAGTCATATAATAGGTCGATATCTAGGTGACGTCAATTAAGATTCAGCCATACGTTAATTTGGGGCACCAAAAGTATAACAAAAAACTTGCGGCTGCAAAATAAGATGTATATTATAGAAAATAGACTAGTTCAGTTCATCTCAAAACATCAATAGCATAATTAATAATAATTATAATTATAAATAGTTTGAACATACTTGTATATACAATTTCTCCTGTTATATTTATCCGAATGCGTCATATATATTCACAATTAAGCATAATTGTAAATAGCACATGTATATTATAATCACTATAAAGATTAATCCGATGGCATTGGTACGGCGTGCTGGCACCGATTAATTAGTATAATTAACAACAAAGTTTGATAACGATATTATTTAAGGCTAAGGTCAATGGACGAGAAATCAATTTTCAAATTCACACTCGGAGGAACCTGTTCAAGTCTAACACGTAAAAGTTTTGATTTCTCCTGATTATCGTTTTCAAAAATTCTTTTCTTCGGATATATTGACAAACCCAGAAATATGTCCGGAACATAATAGGTAATTAATTAATCGCTTAGTTTTAGATATAATTAGTTTATGTACAAAGTTGAATACATATTTTTTTTTTTCCTATCCGGTGTCTTCATCCTTATTTTATTTAGTCAAAAAAAAATATCATGATACGTATCGAATATTCAACAATAGGCCACGTGGTCTATATAATTAGAAGAAATACGAATGAGGATGAAAAAAATGGAAAGATAGAAAACTTTTATCATGTTGCTGTATGAATTATATAAGCGTACGTACCTGTCGAACAAAACCTTCAAGATTGGCTAGCTTGCTCAAGGCTACAGCCATTTGTTGCATGCCGTCGATGATAGGACTGGCGGCGATGGTTTCGACGAGCGATTGTTGGAGCTGTTCTAGGCCTTGAGAGAGAGCTTCCTCCGCCTGCTGCGTCGATTGTTGAAGGCTGTAAATTCCCATTAGTTGTTGTTCCGTCAAGGGGTCTAATTGTACCGTCAACATCTAGAATTCGTTAATCAACATAGATAAATTAGTATGAGAAAAATCGAATAATAATAATAATATATAGTTTGTTATTCATCTTCTACATAACTCATTAAAATTTTTAACTTATATATACTAATATTGACCCATTTTTATACAATAACTTGAATGCATACATACATATATATATGTATATTAGTAATTTTGTTCTAATTAGAACAAAATGCATATATATATATATTTGTTCGTGTAATATATTCTATCTAAGAATGCGTTATTAAGGCGAGACATATGCATGCAAGATGTACTAAAATTACAGTAAAAATAAATCATTATTAGTTTATGTACCATTAATTGAATCGTGAGTCTTTATTCAAACTTTTATCCTAATGCGTAGGTACAAGTAATATGAAAACTCGATTTTGAAATTTCTATATGAGGACAAATATTCCTAGGATTCAGGCGTAAGTCAATTGCAGATATTATCAGGGAATTAGAAAACGACGGTTCACTTTCTTTTTTTTTCCACAAAAACAGTTCTTCATTTCAGTACCAACAAAACAAAAAATACATTTTCATATTTTTAGGGTAAGAGACTACTGTTAAAAATTATTTATATAGTCCAAGCTATACTTAAAGAGCGTATAGATTTCATATCATAGTTTAATTTAGATATTCGGAGATGATTTTGATTTGAATATGATGCCATGCCCCTCAAATAAAATAAAAAGATAATAATAATGAAGGCCTTGGAAAAACATAACTTTATTAAATGTTCCCTTTTTTCGAATAATGAGAACTTACCCACACTTCCTTCCAAGTGTGATCGACTAACCTTGATGAGCTCAGACGGCCGAAAACCACCCATCCAGAGGAAGCACCGCTCGGCGGGAGTAGCCCACATTCCGGTGATAAGGTGGAAGACATCAGATTTAGCAGCTACTCCTTTGAGCTTGAAAATCTCATCGTAATGTGCTATATATCCATCAACTATAAACCTAAGGTCACTGTCTGGTAAATGTGCCTCTACGCCTGTCCTAAGCTCAGCCATGTGCCTCAAATCATCTTCCAACCACCTTGAATATTCCATATCAAACATTGCAGCACCTAAACATATTTATATGTAAATTTAATTAATAAAAAATTTACTTAAAATTTCATGAAAATATTCATATCATCGATCATATGTATTAGGTTCGGGTACATCTTTTTCATGCAACTAAAAAGTCTTCAAAAAGGTATTGCATGCTTGTAAAGTGGAAAAAGGTGAAATATATGGATATATATGAATATGAATAAAGATATATATATTAAAGTAGAAAGCATTATATAGTTATTGGAGCATACAATATGCTAAAGCATGAGAATAGGTACCACCGTGTACTGACTATTAATTAATTTTTGTGTAATAAATTTTACCCACTCTATAGAACACAAAGAGAATCAATTCGATAAAGAGTTTTGAATGTTATATCGTTTCACAACGCTATTAGCATTACATATTAAAAAAAATTAATTTCGTTAAATATAAGAATTCTATATCACTAATAAAATATATGAAATCTATATAAATAAGAGGGATATACAAGCGTCTTAATTCAATCAATTAAATACATATTTAACCTATTAAACTCTTCATTTAAATTACAAAATTCCTTTCAAATGTTCAATCTTGAAGTTTTTGGGTTTTTCCATCAGAAGTACATCAAACATGCTGACTAGATTATTCTGATTCAGTTAGTAGGTGGAATTCAACAATAGCACAGAAAATAAAGCTCGGTCAGGAAAAAAACAAAAAAGGGAAAGTCAAGCTAGAAAAATTAGAATTTGACCTGGGAATATTAGACCAGGAAAAGCAGCTTTTTAGAAGAAACTGACATCTGTAAGTTCCTAATGTGGATTGTTACATAGTTTTTCCGAAAAGTGGGTAGCTAGACAACAAAATCAAATTTACAATTGATTGTTAAACTTGCATTAATTTCAAACCTTGACCATGCTCAAAACGATAATCATTTCCAAATATCATCAACATTTGAGCTCATTAGTCAGAGTCAAATTTAAACACCTTAGACAAAACGAAACTCAAGAATCAACAGAGAATTCTTCTACGGTTTTACTTGGCAGTGCATATGTTGACAAATAGAAACATACTATTAAGTGTTTAAGGATACCTATTAAGATATAAGGTAAAAAAGCTTTTCATCTTTTATGTACTTATGTTTTCATTAAGTTGAGTAAAAAATTCTTTTAGGGCACCTTAATAAATGCTCTAAAACACGGTTCACAAGACCCTTGAAACAACAACAACAACAATAATAATAAGGGTCTCATAAAAAAGGATTGCTCAGGCAATTTGCTATAACACATTTTTTGTTAGGATTTCTGACAATAATTATATGTTTAACAAAAAAGTAAGTTTTTTAATAAGTGACTTGGAACATCTATTAACATTTTTTCTTCTACCAATAATTAATAATTCTCACTTTCCATCTCAATATAAATAATTAGGATTCACGAAATTAAATATTCACCAGAGCTTATATTTCCTGGAGCACCACAGCCTCCTAAGAGCAACCCCTGTGCCGAGAAAAAAAAAAAATCTTTAATTCTATAAATGGTAAAAATATATTATATAAGAGGAAAATAAAATCTTCAGGAGAAATTGTGTAGAAACCTGAGAGCGTGCCCTTTGAAGATCTTGTTCTAACTGAGTGAGCTTTACTCTACTAGATTCTAACTGCTGGACATAAGCCTGCAAAGAAACATAATTAGGACATACTCCATTTAGTAATTATTTCATTAAAAAGTTAATAATTACGAACTCGGACTGGGGAAAAAAAAAAAAAAATAGAAATGTAAACCTTTTTCCTTAGACGGCTCTTTCTTGCTGCTTCTCTATTTTGTGCTAAACGCCTCAAAGTCTAACCAATAAATACAAAAGTTTCAGTCAAAGAATCTTTTTTTTTTTTTTTAAAGGAAATGCAAAAATGTAAATTTCAAGAGTACGGATGATGTTAAAACCTTTGCATCAAGTTGTTTTTCTGAGGTTGAGCCAGCTCCTTTTCTCTAAAAATTATTCAAAAAGTAACTAAATAAAATATAGAACATTAATGACCAATAATAGAATGCGATAAATAATCTGTCTCAAGAAAAAAAAAAAAAAAAAAGAAGAAGGTATTAAATTCCTATCCATAATATTTTGCTTTCTGGAAAAGAAATAGATTCACAATTATTGTTTTGGATTGGGTTGTCCTTTTATGTTGCTTTGCTAGGCTTTCCTTCAATTAATTCTTTTCTCTTCTCTCTCACTAGCTTTGCATATGTCAGTCTTGTTTTGAAATTCAGATTTTACTAAACAGTATCATTAATTTTTTAAAGAGAGCAATACATTTATTCTTTTAACATTAAGATACGCGTTCGGAAGCACTCGTTAACGAAATCATGCCCCTATCTTTGGTGCCAAACCAGAATGTAGAACGTACATTAGGCTATGAGCTCAAGGTAGACATCTATATGTGTGACATTAAATGATAGGAGGTGTTATTACATGCTATCTGTTTGTGCTGTTTCCCAAAATGTTTCAAGCTTAGAACGAACAGGTTTTTTTCACTTATGTAGCTTCAGTTATAGTGATTCAGTAAAGAGGGTCATATCCCATTATCGACATAAAAACATTGCTAACTACTGTGAAGAATCTTTATTTACCAAATTTTTTTTTTTTTAATATTCTTTCATAACTTAAAAACTATTAGGTTAATTTTTCCCCCTACCCCCTAGATCCTTTCTTGGGATCCGTGCTATTTCATTTTTATTTATATAAGAGTCTTAATTAAAAAAAAAAAAGAAAAAAACTTACAATATAAACCATCTTACATGAGATAATCTACGGCGTTAAAAAGGAAATAAACAATATAAAATCACCTACATATTTAATTATTTTTCCTTTTTTCTTTTAATCTATCCATATTTATTGCTATGTAATTAATTCGGTATATCACTGCTGGTTAAACCATCTTATAAGACGCCTATGATGCAAATTAACCGAATAATAGATACTGAATAATAATAATAACTAGTAGCAGAGTAGCTATTAATAACCTTATCTTGGGGTGATTTAGAAACAGGAGATTGATCTTGGGGAGGGACATCACTTGCCATGTCAAGTGATTGTTGCTGTTGTTGCTGGTGATGCTGATGCTGTATGTATTTCTGATCAAAATTGTGGTGATTTGAAGCAAATGCCTTTTTACTGATAGGAGTTTCTGGCTCTCTCTGTGTTTCAACTTTTCTTGTTGATATTGTGTTCACTCCTGATCCTGAATCAGTGCTCTCTCCTCCTGACTTTGAACTTGCCTGAAATAGAAGTAAAACAAACTTAACATAGTAAAATTAAACCAAAAAGAAAAAGAAAATCCCTAAACCATGCATGTAAAGATTTTTTTACTACAACCCCAAATGAGATAGATAAGAAAGAGACCAAATACAAATGTGCCAAACTTTTTTTATTTTTTATTTTTCCAGAGTCGAAAAGTGAAAAAGAAAACAGAACAACACATGTTAATGTTAAAAAAACAAAACAAACTTTAAAGACATAAATGGTCAAAGGTAAAGAAAGACAAAGAGATCATATGTGAGAGAGAGAGAGAGAGAGAGAGGAAACAGTATGTGGGTAATGTACTCTTGGGGTTTGCTGGAATCTGATAGGCCATGAAGGGAACATGTCCAGAGTAGCTGCAGGTCTGCTTGCTCCTCCTCCTCCTCCTCCTCCTCCTCCTCCTGCTGTTGTAAATAAAGCTGCAAAGAATCACAAAAAAAGCAATAATATCTCAGAGGATCAACTGGTAATAAAAGGACCCCATATTTTCTCTCCCTCTTCACATATCTCTCATTGACACCTAATATTGCTGCTACTTCTACTTACTCTCTTACTTTTTTCCTTCTCCCGTACCTATTTTGCGGATTCGGTCGGATAAATATGGAAAAACAAAAAAGAAAAAATCAGGGGTTGTCAGGTATGGTTTTCTATATTCGTGGTGTCACGCAATTCAAGTGTCTTCCTCTTTAAAATGATTACTGTATCAAAAATGGTAAGCCTTACACCTTGTGCTCATGTACAATAATTCAACTCTTACTCCATTCCTTTGGAGGGATCTTACAACACTTAATAAAAATTTAAAATAAAAACCAATTATTACACACTTTATAAAAAAAAGAAAATACATTTAAAAAAAAAAAAACTTAAAGTGTTGTTATTTAACCTATTAACGACGACACCGTTTTCGATTTCCGCTCCTCTCACTTTCTCTTTGTGATGTGTTGGAACTTGAGTTGGTTATATTCATACAGACGTCACAAGACACAGAAAATAATACTCAAAACGTTTCGAACGAATTATATATACGGAAAGCATGTAAAAAAATTAGTAGTAATAATATGGCATACATGCTTTGGCTTCATCATTTCTCATTCTAACTCCTGGCATCACAATTGCTTCCTCCAGCTCTCCAAAATCAAAAACTGATGACTCTTGATTACTGTAACATGGTAAAATTTTTTTTTTTTTTAAAAAAAGCACAATAATTTGAAAAATATATGTAAATGGGGTTCTTTCAAAGAATTTAAATAAAAAGTGAAACTGGGGTTGTGCTTTTCGGTTACATGAAAGTGGTGGGGTTATTAAGTCCATGAAGAACAGAGTAAGGTACAAGATGGTGGTGACTTGAAGGTCCTGCATCTGTCAAACCAGTCTCTCCGATGCGTTGACTCGCCATGCAAAAGTTTCTTTTATCTAGCCTTTACACCATTCTCATCTCTCTCCAACTCCAAAACTCAACTGCAGAAGAAGAAAATAAAGACGAAGTTTTATTATAGAAGCAGTGGCAGATACAGGATTTTATAGCCGCAAATCATTTTTTTACAGAAAAATTAACATGGATTAGAACCCAAAAATTAATAAATTCCGTGGGGGGGGGGGGGGGGGGGTTGGTCGAGGGATTGGGCCTCCTGGACATAACTAAACGAAGTGTGAAGCTAGCAAAGAAGTTAAAATTATGGTAGAGAATAGAGAACATGAGAAACTTAAACTTACCATGAATTGTAAAACAAGCTAGAAGATCAAAGGTTTGGGTTGTGGAAACATAGAAACTTAGTAAGAAGTGTTTTGAGGGTCCACTTTATGCTAATGCAAAGTCTTTTAATTCTGCAGGGTGGATATATGTGTGTGTGTTTGTAGCTTTTGATCCTTCATCGATGGATGTCTCTATCTCTCCCTTTTTCTCCTTCTCTGTGAAGAAACCTGTTTGGCAAATTTTATTGGATTAGTCTCTTTTCGTGCTGGCCTTTACGATCATGATTATTATTATGATCCTTTCTTTTTTCTCTCTCTCTCTCTCTCTAGGAAAAATATTGTTCAGATTTTGAAAACAGGCCCATTGTACTGAAAATCTTGTCCTTGCCGAGCAGTCTAGGTGTGGGGTTGAAAATATTGATATATAAAAAACAATAGGAATTGAATATTTCAAAGAACTAAAAAATTTTTGAAAAATCAAAAAAGGATTCTAATAACAGGCTTGCTAAAGATAAAACAAAAAAGAAAAAAGAAAAACATTTTATATTTTTAAAATTGGTTAGATGCTTTGTAAAATACATAAATAATATAAAATGTCAACAGTTTTTGTATTCATCCGTTTCACAAGTGTGTTTAAATATCTGATAATATTTTTTAATGAAAATTATAAATATTAGAGTGGGGTCTCTGGCAGGAGGTAGGAGCCCACCAGAATCACTTACTCCTCCTAACTAGTCCCATTGTCTCTCTCTCTATCTCCTGTAACCGCCTGTGCTTTTTCATTGGTTCTTTTACAGGACACTTCAAGAAGACTACTACTTGTTCAACTAAAATAAATGAATGAATACAATAACATTAAATAGAAGTGAGACAATATTTTTTTTTTTTTCATCAAAAGATGGCTAGAAAAGAGGGGATAAAAAAAAAGGAGAGATCTCCATCTTTAGCTTGAAAAAAAAAAAAAACCGTTCAGTTCGGTTTGGCTTTATCATCTAAATTTCCTCATATTCTGGATTAAATAATAACTCTTGAGCCTTTGGGAATTAAAATTTTAATCCACAAACAATAACGCCCACTTGATGTATTTGTTAATTCTAGTTATGAGATGGATTTGTTTGATATTATCTCCTTTTGTTGATATGTCAATGTCCAATCCTTATCATCACCTAAAACCATGCCACATTAAGATTCTTTTCCATTAATAGGAATTAATTTTTATTAGAGGTTCAGAGGCACAAGGGGCCAGACACAATGAATTTTACTGAAAGGGTACCTTTCAATTTGTATATAAGGTAGGTGTGTTTGTTGGACATACCCTTAAAATGATATATATATATATATATATATTCAAATTAAAATTGCCTTAGTTGTATTTGGCAAGGTTTGGTCTTGGCAAGAAAGCATAAGAAATTGGGACAGGGATTAACAATTGCTATATAAAAGGTAGATAACCTTTCTATTGCCGTTCCATGACTAGCATTATTGAGAAGATTTATATTTTATGTTTAGTGCTATATATCGTGCATGCTCTCCTCCTCTCTCTCTCTCCCACATAAAAAAATATATATGTTGAATAAAAGTTTCGGACCCAATAGAGGTGTCTTTGTTTCTCAAAAATTAATTTCTAAATTTCTATCTATATATATATATATTACCGTGAGAGTTTAAGAAATGTCAAATATTGTTATTTATTTATTTTTTCTAAACTTCAAAAGTTATTAATTCTTTTAATATAAGGGGCTGTGAAACTTAGAAAAGGCATTGATGATAATTGTTAACTATCATTAAAATTGGAGGTGAAAATAAGAAAGTTTCACTTTTAGAAAGAGAAAATTATTTTCTTATTTATCTATTAATAACTTTTACTAATCATTGTTACTAAAAATCGACCATTATCGTATGGTTTTATTTTACTACCACTTACTATTAACTACTAAAACAACGGGGACAATCGCAAAGTTTTCATTATCAAAAACATGAGAAAAGAATTCCATGTTTTCCATCAAACAATCACACCTAATTTTCCTCTCTTATACTTGTAATTTATACAATATTACATAATAATAAATGAGATGAACCTTATTATTATTATATTTAGTAGCATGCGAATGAAGAGAATACTAATGAAAATAAACAGAAATACAGCTTCCATATGTTAATGAGTAATGGGACCCGACCCATAATTCTCTTCCATAAAGAGTCGCCTTCAAGATATAATATGCTGCCTTTCATATCCTTTACCCTTTGTAGGTAATAATGCCCTTCTACCCAATAATTTTCTGTCTGCAACCAATGATTGGTATACAGAAAGGAGGGGGTGGGTTCTGATTCATTATGGAAAAAAAATTGTTTGTGGATTAGGTAATGCTTAATTAAGAAAAACGGATTTTTTTTGTTCTCAAAAGACATTGGGACATAATAAATCTATCATATGCGAGATTTTAGGGGGAGAGAGACCCTCTTTTTAATGCATAGATTCTAGAGATCTTGTAGTCCTGGTTTCTTTATGGTTTAAGTATGTAAAGTAGTGATTGGATTAGAAGAAAACCTAGGACTAGGAGTAAAGTTCTTGTGGCAGCAAAATCCTAGGATTAAGAATAATATGCCTGCAGATGTTGTTTAAAGCTTAACTAAGTCATTTGCTTGTGATATAAGCAACATCAGGATATCTATATATATATATATATATATATATATATATATTTTCTCCTTTTGTAATGTTTGCATAAATAGAAAGCATTGATTGAGACTATGTGTCTTGATTCTCAGCTCAATAAATGAAACTAAATCACATTTATGTCTAGGTAAATTTAAAACCATCGTATATTGATTAGTTAGTGAAGGGTAAATATGCTTTAATTCAAAGAAAATTTTCTTCATGTAATTATATAGACAAGGTAATAAATAACATTTTAGATTTTGATAATAATCAAAAGGTGATAAATTAACAAGTGCACTACCAGCATCAGATCGAAAGCCATCTATTTATTTATATATAAAATTGAAGAAATCTTCATTATTAATTAACACTTGTTTCAAAATCCCAACATAAAGATTTATAATAGAACATCTGTCAGTGGTTAGTCCTCCTCCAGCGTCTAAGAAATTAACTCTCTCTCTCTCTCTTTTTTTTTTTTTTGTGTAGGGTCACTTCAAGATAATTTTTTCATGGCAGCCCAGATCAAATCGTCAAGCATAAGTTAATCTGCTTGGTTTGGAATATGTAATTTCAACTTTGGAAACAAGCTTTTTCTTTTCTTTTTCCCCCTCGTGGGGTGAATTGCACGTCCGTATTCGTCAAAGTAGAATGAATGGATTGTCTGAAAATGGTAACACATGCTGTACGATTTCAAAATATTAGACCAATTTTAATTCAAAGGTGAAAAGGTTATGACTAATTTAAAAGTCATATGAAAATATAACCCCATCATTAAAGATGACTTCTTTAACATCAATAGGATTTCTTCGCTATAGTCTTAGTTTCGTTTCTCCATTATATAGGAAGTTTTTCTAGACGAATATTATCCGATAGTATTTGATCGTTAAAACTCGACAATATAAGGAGAAATAAGCAATACAGTACAAATTTTATTAAAATATGTTTAATGATTGGAAAATTAAAAAGAAAATAAAAAATCAATTATTGATAATATGAATTACAATAAAATTTAACATTGTGATTTGGAATCTAGTGTAAGGCTATTTTTTGAAATTTCGAAAATATATTTATTTTGTATTACGTAAAATAGATTTTTATACTATCAAATATATAATACAAAATTTTGAGTTTTATTAGCAGCTTTTTTATCATCTAGTACTATCATGAAAACTAAATAGAGTAGAAATGGTTTTATTCAATTTGGTATAATCAAATTACAGCAAAACCAAATGATATTTGTGTACGAGACATGTCCTTCTACACACTGGATTTTCGAATCTCGATTTCCTTTGGTTCATTTTATTAGTATTTTATATTTTAATGTGATTCAAAGAATGAAATTCATATTCTTCGAAAAGGAAAAAATGAAGAAGAATCGTGCGTGTTCATTAGTTCTAATTGGCCCAATATATGAATTCCCTGATTAAATTAACACCATCAAACTCAGGCCAACAAAAAGAATTAATACCATCAAACATAATGGTGGAATAAATTGAGTGAACAAGTGAAATAATCAATATGGAAAAGAATACCAAACCAAAGTGCTCTTCTTTATTTTATTGATTAGCAAGAAGATGGTGAGAACTTCTATAGTTCTATCCATTATTTTGATAGAATCGATCCAGCCGTATATTTTACCATTCATTTAATATTCATAAATCTAAATAGTTCACAACACAATTAGTTTAATGATTTAAATTTAATGAATACTAAATTAACGATCCGATAGAAGTGGTATTAATCCTGTAAAAATAACAGATAAGACCGTAAAAAAATCCATAATGATAATATGGGATTCCGCTTTCACAGAGCAATTCAAGCATAAGTTCTCGTACACGAGTGGATTCATTTACAAATTCTCATATCTTGCTTTCGATTTGTTAGGTTTCTATCTGGATCTGATTGTAGGCCAACAAAATAATTTAATAGCAAGAAAATAAAGTGAATATCAGATAAAATTGACACCTTGGATTTTTACTTGGAAAACCATAAATGAAGTAGCAAACCGAAAAAATGTTTAATGATACAAAGACGTAGTGTGGATTAATGAATAATATATAAATATCAATAATATTTAAACACTTGATAATGGAAGAATGTATTTTTTGAAAAAATATCAATTATATTTCTATATATCAAAATTTCACTAATAATAAAATACTATTCATTAATTCATATAGTATTTTAATACTATTAAAACCTTTAGTAACAACGATGGTGAAGGATTTCATCTCTTAATTACACAAACGACGTGTCCAACAATTACATCCGTGTGCATAACATATATGGAATTATCAAAGCCCAAGTCCAACACTCAATTAAAAAAAAAAAAAAAAAAAAAACTGCCTTAAAACAAAAGCTTATACATCCATGTTATATTGCTATCAAGGTGATCTCGTAAAGCTCTGCCATTCATCATCCATCGTGGATATTGGCTGCTGATTGAATGCTTTACTGTAGTCTTAGAGCACTAAAATTTCACGCAGGCTCACTCGCTACATGCCAAAGCTTATGCCTTCATTAAATTTCTTGATATCGTATTCAATCATTTAGTATATGGATCAGGAATGCTAAATTTCCTATTAGATTCCTCCTTAACATTGAGCTCCAATGCTATTAAAGATCTATAACCAGATATTGCATACAAAATGCTCTTACCTCAATTGGTAACGCCACAACGCGGATTTGGTATTGAGTTTGTATTTTAAATTTATACAAGACTTAGACTTGAAATAGCCATTTGACAACAGAGACTGAAGCTGGAGCGTGATTCAGCAAGGTGATTTGACAAAGAAGTGATTGAAATACTAAACTAGGAACCGAGAGGGGCGATGAATTTTGATTGTACATGCAATTTATCATAAACCATCGGCTTTCATCGAAACTAACTACCAAAAGAGGGAATGCAAGACAACAAAAAAAAAAAAAAAAAAATAGAGCAAATAAAATAACTTGAAAAACAATAAAAGAGATAAAGGTTAGAACATAAAGTTCAGATTAAAAGTGGAGTATGGAATGCTCCTACTCCCACGGTCACGCAATATTTCACACCAATTTACTGTTCACCAAAAGGGTGGCTCTGAAAAGCCAAATTCATATGCATTATACTCACAAAGATTACAAGCGTAATGGTTTACAATGATTGCCAATAGAAGTTCATTTTACACTATATTATTTGTCACTCAATGACTATAAGATAATGCGCAAGGAGATAAGGATATTGATTACTAAAATAACAAAATGTTAGATAGTAATAAAAGTGGATGCAATATATGTCTACTGATATTTTATAAAAATTATATAATTACAAATCAAATAAAAAATATTATCAAAATATCAATATTTATATAAATTTTTTTTAATTTTAACGATAAACATGCACTTTCCTTATGTAAGAGCTATATTCAATGCTTTATTATCTGTCTAGAAATGTATGTTTGTATGCTTTTATTGAAAAGTAACCATTAGACAAAAGGGCTCCTTACAATTTATTAGAATTTATTTCACCATTGTTTTTCATTATGATGCTTTTAAATAATACACATGGGGAAGAGAATGAATATAGTTAATGCTTTAATTAGACACTTTTTTGTTTGCATGAATTATATCTTATCTTTCGTTAATCTATATCTGCATTTGTACTTGCATTAAATTATTTCAAAATAACATTTGGAATATCATGAAATGAAACCAAGTGAAAGAATGTAGTAATTCTATTTATAAAAAGAAAATTAGAGTACATGGACCTTGATAAAAAGAGTCCATAAAGGAAAATTAAGAACTAAAATATGTTTTACTTTCAAAAGGAAAAGGAGAAACTACCAATAACTCTAATAAAATTTAATCTTGATGTAGATAATTCAACTTGAGCTTTCAAAATTTATAAGCAACCCTTTAAATTTTGATAAATTAGCATATGATGTATGTTTGCTTTTTCAATTAGGAAAAAAAAAAACACACACAAAAATCAAAATTTCAAGTTGTTAAAGTACACTTTAATTAGTTTGATGAAGTGTTTTCACACTAAAGTCAAAGTGTAAGGGAATTATTAACAATCTTTATGGCTTATTATTAATTTTTCAAAATCTATGGAGTATTGATAGACTATTTTACGTGTAGCCCCCTTAGGCTTATACTAACCTGCTTAGGGTATTGGTTAAGTTATTTAGGCTTTTTCTGACTTGTTTTAACGTGGGTAGAACTATTCAAGCCTTGCCCAAGCTCCTTTACTGGCTCAAGCTTCGCATAACTTGGTCATTTAGCACCTAAAATTAAGACTAAGCCAAGAGAAGTCAGACCAATCTCCATGAAATCATTGCCTTGTATCCTAATCTATTTTAACTAGTCAACTTGAGACTTAAGCCCATGATTCTAAGACCTCCAACTCATCACATAAGAATGGTTGCTAAAATGGAAAATCAACTATCTTCACCTCACCTTTGAGATACTCGAATAGGAGATCCACCTTCTTAAACTACTTGGATATACTTTCCCACCAATAGGAGATCTACTTTTTGCATTTGTCTTGATCTCATTCACTATGAGTAGAGGATAAGGCCAATGGATAAATCCATTTACACTTATACACTTGCTCTCTTGTTGTTACTCTATTTTCTAACATCTTCTCTCTAAAATATTGTCTAACTTAAACTTTGGAGTGGTCAAACAACTCTTAGTTATTTTACTCACTTTTTGTATGTTTTGTAAGCCTTTTCTATCTTCTAGAGGCTTAAAAGCCCAATCAGCAGAAATCTAAGCAGAAATCTAAGGTGCAACATGGGGGTTATTTGCAATATATTTAAAAGTTTAAAATTACACTATTGTTATAAGTTTAAGGGGTTTTTTTATATTAAAAAGAAAAATTAGGAATTCACTTTGCATAAATAAATTAAAAAAAATTAAGAAATCTATTTATTGAAAAGGGTACTCGAAGTCTTAAAGTTTGAATTGAAGAATAAAACCAATAAATATGTTTTTAAGAATTCACATGTGGTTGAGGATGAGCAGTTATATAATTAGAGATAATGGCAGGATGAATTTATTCATCATTGTTATTGTCATAAGAAAAAAACAATTATCATATTTGTTTCTTGAGGCAGCAAAGTGCAATATAATACCTTCTTTTTAATTGAAAATCAAGTAAAGTTGACCATAAAAATTGAAATTGATTAAGTCTTTAAATCTTTACAAGAGGTACAAGAATAGAGATCCTAAAGGACTAAAGCAAATGAAACTAAACATATTGTGGGCCCTATGATGGGCCCAGCTTTTAAAATTGATGTTTGATTGGGCTGAGGCCCATAAATCGATTTACCCAGCATCATCGAAGGCCAGCTGCTAGGGTTTTGTTGTCGAGTCATTTATACAAATCCCTTCACGGCCGTCGAAGCTCTTTCTCTTTCTCTCTATCGCTGCAGAGCTCTCTTCTCACCGGTACTCTCTCTCTCTCTTTCTAATATGACCGTCCTCCATTTGTTGTCTGAGAAGGGCTAGGGTTTCTGATTTTGCTTGATTTAATCGTGTTTCTTAGGTAAGAAGTCTGTGAAGGTCTTGTAGTAAAGTTTCAGAATGAGGTACGCCACTATGATATAACTGTTGGTTGTTCTGTTTATTTGGGTGCTTTTTATGTCTGTGCGCTAGCTGATTCGTGTTTGATGCAATTAGTTGATTTTAATTAGCTATTTAAGTATGGAACTAAAGGGAATGGGGCGGCTCATGGGACTTATGGTCTAGCTCATTTGCCTGGGGGTAGTTGGTATATTTACTGCCACGCCCCCTTCCGTTCAAGTGTTTAGGGTTTTGTTTATGATTATTTAATGCATCATAGTGGTTTAATGTTTTCTGGGATATATTTGAGAACCATATGTCGGAAAACTTCTTCGAAGCAGAAATATATATGTGAATTGGTAGTCTGCTGTCCTGATCCTTATGTCACAGGAGGCATTTAGTGCTCACGATAAGTTAGTGTAGCCATTAAGGACTGTTCTTTGAGCAAGCTACTAAATTGTTTGGTGATTCTGCATTCATCCAATGAAAGAAATGCAGTTCTTGTATCTGCAATTGGCCAATTACATCTTGTTTTAATTGCTAGACGTGGTTTTACCGTATTAGGGCAGCTTCATACACTTTCTGGACTTTGTGTGAGGTGTTGAGTTTGGTGTTAAATATCAGGCCTTGATGATCAGTCAGCAGCCATGGTAGCCGTGTTGATGTTGTTTTGGAAATCAATATGGTTGTTGCGCGATTTTTTTTGTGTTTTTGTCTATCTTGTACGTTTTAGTGGGCTGCCAATCCAGACCACGATACCATAGCATGAACATGACATGTTTAGAAGTCAGGAATCAGGATCATAGAGACACACACAAATGGTTTGGCAACACTACATGACTAATCAGAATGTAATTTAAATGCAACACAATTTAACATGATTATATGATAAATTAATAATTTTTAACTTGTATAGATTTATGTGCTGTTGATGTTGACTTGAAATGAAACATGGAACAATCTTGTCAATTCTTATTGCTTCAATTTGTGGTTATGTGGAGTTAACATGGGTCCATTAATTGTTAAAATATTCTACTACATGAGGTCTCAGCGAGTAGGATCATCAATATCTTGTTGTATGTGATTGTCAGAACAACCATTATTTTTGTAATCGAAGTGACTTCTTCTATGAGAGTTATACAGGCACTTTAATTCTATTAAAATCAATTTGGTTTTGGTGGATGAATTGCTAAATATTATAAATTAATTGCAGTAAACTTCAGAGTGATGCATTGAGAGAGGCTATCTCAGGAATCAAGAATGATTCTGCTGAGAAAAAGCGTAACTTCACAGAGACTATTGAGCTTCAGATTGGTTTGAAAAATTATGATCCCCAGAAGGATAAACGTTTCAGTGGTTCCGTGAAGTTGCAGCACATTCCACGACCTAAGATGAAGGTCTGCATGCTTGGAGATGCTCAACATGTTGAAGAGGTACGTATCATTTCTATTGTTTCACGCTCCATCATCCTTTATGTCTGATCGGTTACAAGATGCTTTATTTCGTTGCTCAGAAAGATGATTTTGCTATATTGGATATCTGCTCTGCAAAAGCATATGGTGTTGGCCTTTTCTTTTGCATGTAAGGTCATAGTGGACTTGTTTGTAAGCTACTATGTTAAGCTTATACAATATTGCTTTGCAAGAATGTGCCATTTTCATACATGATTTTCTATCTTGTGGTTTTAGATTTTCATTATATAGCTTTAAAGAATTATTTTTGGATTGTAATCAGTAGCTTCGATATCAAATAATAGAGTTGGAAAGATAGTACAGTTTGATTTTTCTTTCAAGGGTAAGCGTTACAGATAAAGGAATGCTGGATTGCATTTTTTTTTTCTGTAAAGTAAAAGGCTAAGAGCTATTATCATTACTGCTATTGACTATAAAATCCTATGAATTGTTAAAACTAGAATTCAGTTTATCAAGAAGCAACTGCTTGATGGTTGGTCTTATGATGAATGCAGGCTGAGAAAATAGGTTTGCCTTACATGGATGTTGAATCATTGAAAAAGCTTAACAAGAACAAGAAACTTGTTAAGAAGTTAGCAAAGAAATATCATGCTTTTCTGGCATCAGAAGCTGTTATCAAGCAGATTCCCCGTCTTCTTGGCCCTGGTTTGAACAAGGCAGGCAAGTCAAACTTCCATTTCTTCTATTTAAAGCTGTCAGGTGACATTCGATCTAGATACTTGTGGAAAAGTACTTCCTGCTCCTTCAAAGGCCGTTGTCTTAAAAAATGATTCTAGTTTGCTGTTTGTACAACATTTTGTGATGTGCACTTATTATTCGACATTATGTCGCAGGGAAGTTTCCCACACTAGTCACTCATCAGGAGTCGCTCGAGTCAAAAGTAAACGAGACAAAGGCCACGGTGAAGTTCCAGCTTAAGAAGGTGCTTTGCATGGGTGTCGCTGTCGGTAACGTTTCAATGGAGGAAAAGCAAATTTTCCAGAATGTTCAACTCAGTGTCAACTTTCTCGTCTCTTTGTTGAAGAAGAATTGGCAGAATGTGAGTCTATTTCGCATATAATCTTAATTTACAAAACCTTATCGAAACTTATTCAAAACATCTTTTTTCTCTTGCATGAACGGTCGGTTTGGTTTCTAATGTATTTATTGTACCTTCTTACTCCTTTCAGGTTAAATGTCTTTACCTGAAGAGCACCATGGGAAAGCCATATAGGATTTTCTGAACTGTTATGCTGTTAATGTCTTGGAAAGTTTTCATAGGGAAAGTTATTTAACTGAGATACTCCAAAGACTTCATGTTATACGCTGCTGCTTCCTTGTTGGCTGATAGCTTTGTAGTCTATGCGATCTTGTCTTTTCTCATGTTGTAAACTTCAGTCATGGTGAATTTTTATTACATGGATTCGGTCTCATAATTTTGCGGTCAGAGGGGCATTTTCCTTATAAATTCTATCCATCCAAACTACCCGAAGTGTAAATCGTAAATTGTCATTGCTGCAAAAGTTGAGTTCGTTTGAAGTGATTGGGGATGGCCAGAGAACGAATAAAGCTTCGGGTTTTGTGTCGATTGAAGATAGAATGAGAAATTTGTCTATTTCAAAGGCGTTCAAGCTTGGGCTCCGTTAAGAGCTGAACTGAGCTATATATTTATCGGATAAATAGGATCTCTTTATTTTATGGCGTTTGCTTGTTGATACAAAGATCAGTTGACTAGAATCGCTGTTTCCTAATTTTAACTCTTGTTTGATTTATATTATCACACTATCATGGTGTCACTTCCTTCACGCTATGCGACATTAAGCAGCTACGCTACGACACAACATCGACACGTTGTGCACACCTGTCCATAGGGAATATTCAGCGTTTTTCTTGGAAAGATAGGATTTATTAATGCACCTACCTTTTCTTACTTTACTCCTAGTTTGACACATGTCGTAATTCTAAAGTAACTCCTACTAATTGCCACATGGTTGCCTTCCAACATCTGATGGCAAGCATAAGGTCGTGTTTATTCATAGGCAACTAAAGCACTAACTCTACCTTTTAAGTAACATTTTACAACTCTATCAATGAATATTCCATGGGAGTTTCTTATCAACCGTTTAAATCTTTTATGAGTATCGTATTATAATTTTAATACACGGGAATATTATAACACAACTCTATATTCACACCGATAACTATACTACACAATACATTACGCATACGACACAACATCTATGTACGTGTACTTGACATACCGTCCTATTCACGTTAAGTTCATATGACAGGAGCTATTCCAGAATTTTTATCACTTTGTGGGTAATTCTTAAAATATGAGGATTACGATATCTTGCCTAAACTTACGAATTGGAATTCTTAGAACTAAAGACCTTCATCCACTAGCATTAGACTACGACCGTCATCCACTATCACATCATCACTATCTCTGTCTCTCTCATTTATCACCGATTCTCTTTCCCTCTTCCTTTCCTTCTTTGTTTTCTTTTTGGTTGGTAGCGCAACCCTCTTATCACTTCATGTTCTGGGTAACAATTACAACCCAAAAATCCATGGCTCAGTTGCATCAACAGCTCCTAGAAGTAGAATCTTAATCTTCTCTTAAATTAAATTCCTACAATCTAGTAATGAGAATGGAACTAGGAAATTTAGGCATAGGGCTAGCATCGAAACCCAAAAACTAAGTAATGTGTTTTTGCTCTTTTGTGCTGTATAGCTTATTAGGGTTTTGGTAATGTGAATTGTTGATCTATCTAGAATGGCCTAGTTTTGAGAGAGAGGGATTACAAGTGTCGTGTTGCATGTCGAAGAGGAATAACAGAGAGAGAGATTATGTGTATATTTGGTTTTGTTTTGTTTCTAGAGAGAGAGAAACCATGAAAAAAAAAAGGATAAAAAATTGAAGATGACCAGAAAATAGTCGTTTTAATTCTACTTCATATCTATTCCTCATATGTCTTTATTTACTTTCTCCCAAATGAACAATGTGATACCAGTGTAATACCATTACGAGCTTGTTCAATTCTTAATGAATTGGAATTTCATTAGGTGTCTATTCCATATAATAAAGTGAAAGAGCCACTGATCTATTTGTAATAGAATTATACTATTACTTTGTTCTCATGCTTATAGGTTTGAGATGTAAATTAAATCCCTTTAAGACAATGTATATATGCCTGATTTATCGATTATGCCGTATTGAATTATTTTGATGAGATCTCAATTCTCAACTAGGACTCAATCTCTCTTGACATAAATTGAAATTATAAGAAGATGAGATGATTATGCTTGTAATGAAGACTCAAGTATCGATGTTCATAGTCTTTGCGTTCGAGTAATTTGCGAATTTTGAGCCTCCACAAAATTTCTTTGTTTTCGTTCAAAATTCATGATGGGGCCACAAAAATTAGTCAAAATGGATTGATAAAATATTGATATAAACTAAAAGTCAGAACTATTCTACTTACGCATTATTTATTAGAATTACAAAATTGGAGTTTTGAAATGTAATAGATTCTTAAAGATAAACTAACATGAAATGTAATTAAAGATAATGTGACTCATTGAATATGTTTAATATGTATAGTGTGTGCTAATAAATTCATAAAAACCATAATTATAATACATAGCAAAACATGTATAGATTCAATGAATCTACCCTAGTTTAGATATGACAAACATGCAAGTGATTTTAGTGGTTGATTAGACTTGATTGATTAGGAAATCGTACACCTGTATAAAAGTAAGACTTAGGAAATTGAAGAACTTACCACATGTTAGCCATGCAATAAGATCCTCCAATTAGCCAAACCTTTATAAAAACCCTTCTCCAACTTCGTTTGTACACTTTAGCAAGACTAGAATTAAAAAATAAAAAATAAAAACAAAAAAGATCTGCTTGTACTCTTTAGCTAGACTAGAATTAAAGAAAAATCAAAAGGACCCCAAAGAAAGTTTTATAGAAAATTAAGGGAAAATATAGCAAAAATTGCATGCATGTGGAATAAGGAGTAACAAAGGACCTGACAACAAAGCGCCACCACCATTGGATAGAGCAACCTACGTTCAGTGCTACCAACAATGAGGCACTACTAGAGGGTGGTCAGAGACTGTTGCCTTGTTAAGTCTGTTTTGTTATCTAATTTTCCTTAATTTATTAAAAATACTAAAATACATTAAAAAAATTCTAGAAAAATTCATTCATACATTATAGGTATATTTTCATGCACAAATGTTATATTGAGAAATTCTTATGATTATATATATCGTTATTTAAGGAGTGTGCCATTTCAAACAAATTTTCAAACCGATTTTCAACAACCTAAACATTGTAGTTTTGACCTTAATTCTATAAGCTCCCTATGATATCTTGTTTGTTGTAGTGTAAAAAGCTTTTACATAGCAACCCATTTGATTTTTGGTTTTTGGAAAAATCTTTAATCTGAATTTTTGAAAAAATGGTGATTTTTCAAGAAAATTTTAGCTAAATCTAGTTCCAAATCACTTTTCAAGTATTTTTATGATATGCAAAATGTAACACTCCAGACTTAGGAGGCCATAGACCATCACGTGTCCTTAATTCTCTATTAACATATAGGCTATATTCAAAAACTGCAATCTCTAAATAATAATCATTGACTTCATTAATTATCAACTCGATGAATAGGTACATAATGTCTCCATAAATAATACTTTTGAGAGTATTTGTTAGTTAAACAATACTTGAATTTCCCCTAATTGTAACATGAAAATAAAATAAATAATATCTCAGAAAATAGTTATTGCATCAAAAACAAATCTCTATACTACTAATACTAATAGTGATCATAATAATAATAATAACTCTTTACATATTAATCTTCTTGATAGTAACTATCTTCTAAGTCCTCATAATTAGGATAACTGTAACTAATAGGGCCTCCATATTTAACATCCTGACCTGCAATTGTTGGAAAAAGAATAGTGAGTTGAAACTTAGTATATAACACACAATTACATATATGTGAGTAATCATACATAAACATAACTACATGCATTTAAATGCATACAAGTAAATCACACATAGTAATTTAATTATCTTTAAATTAGCCAACCACACATCTCACAATGGAGGTCCTCATGAACCTTATCACAACACAGATCGAGTCATCATCTTAGCAGTTGGGCATTCATCTTCAAGCCCTTCTATGACCTACGGTTGGGTGTGCCTCTTTGGGCCCTTTTACAATCTTATGTTGAGCGTGTCACTTCGAGCCCCATCTACAACATCTGGGCGTGCCACTTCAAACCTTATTTATTCAAACTAAAGACCTTGTATCATTTTCAAGCGAAAGTCCATTAAGGACAACAAATCATAAGGATCATCGGGGTTTCCTTCTAAGAATCCACTACTCTAGGCCCCTAAATTGAGCCATACACAAGCACCAAGCAATGATAATTTAGGCTGAATATTTAAATAATCAATTTGAGTACATATTTAATTATAAAATCTAGCCTAACAACTACAAGTGACACATAAGTGTCATGTACTTAGAGTCCTTTAAAAGAATTTGATTTATTCTAGCTTAGAAGAATGTAACTATAATGAAAAGATGAATAAAAGTTGTTTTGGTAATAGTTTACAACTTATTATAGGCTTCATAAAGGTTATAGATAAAAATCCTAAGCCGAATAAGACTAAACTTCGGTTAAAAGGAAGAAACAAAGCAATTACAAGGATTAGGGAAAAGTATAAAAAAGTTTTCAATGTTTACTTCATTTTTTATTTCGGTTCTTAATGCTTTAAAATTTTTATTGAAATCCTTAACATTTGCAACAGTTTATAAATAAATCCTTTTAACTGATAATGTTAGATTTTAAATTGAAAAAATACAAAAAAATCTTCAATATTTATTTCTTTTAATTTTATTTTAATTCTTAATGTTTCAAAATTTTTATTCAAATCTTTAACATTTATCAAAATTTACAAAATGGTTTTTTTTAACTAATGGCAATAAATTATCATTTATACATTGACACATGGCAACATTATATTAATCCATATATTTCTTTCAAATAAATAATATAATAAAATATTAAAAATTAATTAAGGTACTAAAATAATTATAGAAAAATATTAAAAAATAATGAAAATTTATAAAAAAATTGGAAAAAAGAAAAATAAGAAAAAAAATTGTAAAATTGAAAAAAAAAAACTAACATAATATTTTTTCTAATATATATATTTATATACATATATATATTAAAATCAATTTTAAAATAAATTAAAATTACCAAGAAATAGAAAAAAAAAAAAAAAAAAAAAAGAAGAAGAGGCAAATTCATCCCTAGATCTTTGATAACCTCGATCCAGAATCTTAACTTCTTTTCGTGAAAATATAACCTTCAACCATATAGTTGAAGGTATGAGAGCACCTTTTAGAACTAAAAGAGTAAAGACACAATTATGAAAGCTAACGGTTGACACTTCAACCCTAGATCTTTCATTATGCGATATTTTATTATCAATATTGCTGAGAGAGCATAAAGTATCAAAATTATATAGACATGCATTTATATATTGGGATGATTTAGAACAAGATATCTTGAAACTTTTTACCATATTATAATCCGAGATTGCCTACTTTAATAAAATCTACATGGCATATAAAAAAAAAAATTAGAAAAAGGAAAAACAAAACTTATATTGTTTAATGGTATTGTTCATGTCATAACTTCCCGAGAGTTTTTGCGCATTTTAGGAGATGTGACCATTATTTTCACTTTATGATAGTTTTTCAACATTTTCCATATGAAAAAAATAAGGAGAAAATAAAGTCGATTTATGAAAGGGATGCATGCTTAAAAATATCCATTAGTAAATCCCCTTAGTAAAGAATGTTCTGAATGCATAATAATAATAATTTTAGTTAGGATCTTTTTTTTTTCTTCTTATCAATTACATTATATATTATAACTCGAGAGATGAGAGATTTAAACCCGATCCATTCGATTTGTGTTGGTACTGTTAGGTTATAACAATCTTGACTAGTTAGAATTCATTTAATAACTAATTTTAGCTTTGAATTACTTATCTACTTTAGCTATATAAACGGACCATAAAAATTTCTCAATTTATAATTAGATAAAATTTGAAAGTATACTTTAATTTTGTTAAGTAGTTTCTTATTTATTTAGGGTTGTAAATTACTTGAGCCCTTCATAAGCTAATCGAGCTTTACTTGGTTGAAACTCGATTCATAAATAAATGGAGTTTAAGGTCAAAATAAAACTTATTTATATAATGAATCGAACTTGAAACTCAAACTCATATTTAGGCTTGTAAACTACGTTTATATTATTAACGGGTTAACTCGCAAATGAACTCGTGAGACAATATATTATATTAGAAAGCATATTACATTAATAAGAATATAAAAATAAAAATAATATAACTAAAAAATTATAAAAAGAAAGTTATTTTGAAATTTTGAATTAATTTTAAACTTTAATTCAATCTCAAGGGCGAGCTTGGATTTATTTAGACTCGTTTATTTAAATAGGCTTGAGTTTAGACTTATTAATTTAAACGAGCTGAGCTCAAGTTTTAAATTTTATAATAAGTTCAAATTTGAGCTTATAATTTTAATATTCAACAAAAACTGAGTTTAGCTTGAGTTTAATTATTTCTAAACAAGTCGATTACGAGCTTTTAGAAACTTTGCTGGGTTCAGCCTGTCTATAAGCCTATATATATTTATCATGTAATAGTTTCAACCATTTATCATAGTAACAGCATTTAATAAAACAAAAAATAGAAATTAAAATAATAAAAGTGGAGAGGATTTAAGTCCGTACAAAATTCTCGATGTCCAAATTGAAGCATAGGGACTGAACTAGTTCTTGGAGGTGTCCGAAACCCTGCCTTTTTTAATTTTTCCATTTTAACTTTCATCCAGAATAATGGGAAACTTGACTTTTGGCTGCCGCAACGGACGTCTTTACGACACTATTAAGCATTCATGTTGAGTGCTGCGGTGCAGAAAAGGCGATTTGACTTTACTTCTTCTGATTTCAGCTTTTCATAATTATTTAGAAAGAAGGTAGGGGCAAATCTGTATGTTTTGGTGAAGTTCTCTCGTTGACTTATGGAAACCTTTTTGCTCTAATCATAGATTTTGCGAATGGCAATGAGTTTGACCCCAAGGGACATGCAAATGAAACAAAGATTCTGAATAATCGAACACGACCTGAATGCTTATGGAGCGGAGTATGATTGCTAAGCGGATATTTCAATGCTAAAGTAAAAGGAAAGAAGACTTTTTGTTTGATTCACAACATAGCATGAAATGAGAAAAAAATTATAATTAATAAATAATAAAATAGATGATAAAAAATTGTAATTAATAAATAACAAAATACCTAGTAACTCCACATATCTGTATCCTATTCGATTAGATAGGTTATGCGTGGGTGTTTAAAGTCATAAAATAGGTATTGAGTATTAATTTTTTGAAACATGTTCTCGCAGGTAACTTATTAGTAGATATCTTTATTTTTGTAGATTTAAGGGTTTAACTAGAATAGTCATGTGTGTGCTGTGTGAATAACGCACTATACATTGCTTTAGAGAAACGAAGTAGGAGTGACACTTAAAGAGATGATTAGGTAAAAACAAGGTGGGAAAGAGGAGTAAATAATCTTAATATCTTAAATGTGCAAGTGACAGATAAGACAATTTTAGAGAACTTCAGACATTCACCTTATATCTTGAGCGAATGAGATCAATTCCTTACTTAGACTATTTGTTTGATCTTATAAAGTAGAGGTTTTCTAAAATAATATTGTTTCTCAATTCTCTTTAAGAGTTGCAAATGAGGAGGAAATACTGAATACTTATAGGTTTTTGGGCATGATAATATTTGTTGGATTATTTAGGTGATCAACGAATGGGATGCAACTTACTTAATTCATGAGCTGACGGGCCTAAGACCAATAGTTTTTCTCTTAAGCACATGAGCTTTACTTGAGAAAGATTAGAAAAGGATGGACCAATCCAACGATATTTATTTTGAACCCACTTAGTCAATTTTTCTTGAATCATTCCAAATATAAACCAGGTTTTTTAAATCCTACCACATTACCCAATAAATTAAGCCTAAATAAATAATGGATTTATCTTAATAATTAATATAGTAATTTTTAGCCCTTTGCAATTCTCTTTGTATATTTTGAAACAAGGTATACAAAGTATAAGTTCCAAAATATCTTATACTTACTCTTTAAAATTTATCAAATAATATAATATATATTATTGATATAAGATTTTGGATGTTGGCTCCTTAGATCCATATCAACTTATTAGGATTACTATTTTAGCCTATGACTAACTTGTATAGGTCAAGTCCTCTTGACCTATTTCAATCTACGACTGTCCTGTATGAAGCTCTAGATACCTTTAACTGAATACTCCCATATGATTAACCTCTTTCCCATATGAAATTGTCTACTTAGTCTTAATAGTGTCCACATTGGAAGTGTCCTTGACCTCTTTAGAAGTGAGCACTCAACTAAGGATGGGAAGTTGTCACTAAGTGAAGACTGACACAAGGGAAGAAAAGTCAACTAGTTAATCCACTCCTTGATCTCTCGGGATTCAACTACATCCATAAGATCCACTTTTCATATTTGGTGGAGTACTTTCCTTTTGTGGAGGATCTACACTTTTCCATACTTCCTAAACTATCTTGATCTCTCCAATATAAATAGGGGTAGTCCACTAGTAGTAAGCCCTCTCTACACATACTTATACTCTTAATCTCTTGCATCCTTGCTATCCTACTCTTACTCCTACAAACACTTACTTACTTAAGTATCGGAATTGTCATGTTAGACAATATATCAATGCTTCCTCATTGCGTTTTGTTTTGCAATCTTAGGTCCCTATACTTAAAGGCTCATTTCTTTTCTACAAAATTCTATAGATGACACATATTAAGCATGAAAAAAGAATCTTATTATTTTCTTTGATTAAGAAGACTAAATGAATAAAAACAATATTATATTGATTTAAAAAAACAAAAAAGGTTCAAATTCAATATAAATCGTAAACCTTAAGTTAATAATCAAAACCTAAAAATAGTAACATCAAACTTTAAGAGGCATTATTTATTGTTGGTTTTAAAGAACTTGTATCTTCTTTTCTTTTACCATGTACTCTCATTTATTTGCTATTTAATTGTTCTGACTAATAAAGAGCGTCATTAAACATTCAGGCATATAATGTTTGAAAAATAATTTCTTAGTATAATAAAGAAAGAAAAATAATCAAAATTTGATATGTGAAGTTGAATTCCGAGGAAAGATAAAGAAAAAATTACAGGTTCTACGAGTATACAAGTCTAAGGTGGTTCCAAGGAGTTAAAGAATAAGTTCTAATGCCAAAATACTATAAACTTATATTTATAAGGTAGAGTATAAGCAAAGTCTTTTACCATACCCACTCTGTACCTACTCTACTAAGGTTGGCAATGAGCTAAGTTGTTTACGAGCTACTTAAGCTCGAGTTCGATTAGTAAACAAAACAAATTTAAACTCAAGCTTAAGATAAAGCTTATTTGTTTAAATAAGTCGAACTTGAGCTCTAATTCTACCTTGCGAGTTAGATCGTTAGACTCGTGAGTAGGCTTAGAAGTTTTATATATATTATAAATATTATATATTATTAAAATCTAAAGGCTACTATCTATATTATATTTATAAATATATAATATATGATCAAATATTTTTTTCTATATTTTTTCATTTTGTACATTTAGATTTGTGAATAGGCCCAAAATCGGCTTCCTTTAGGCTTGGTCCAACTTGAGCTTGATTAGTTAATAGGATAAGCTTGAGCTCAAAATAAAATTTATTTATTTAAATGAGTCGAGTTCGGTTCTCAATTATGGGTTCAATAAAAAGCTTGATTGGAGTTCATGCTCAATAATTTTTAAACGAGTCGAGTTGAGTTGAGTTTCTAAAAGTTCAAACTCGACTAGTTTGCAATCCTACATACCTCTAAGTACTAATATGCCAAATCTTTATTTAATAATTGGTTTTATTATTTTCATAATTGTCACATCATATATTGCTATTTGACTTGCTTTACTAGTAAAATGGAAAAAAAAAAAACGTTGAATATAAAACCATAATTTATCGAACTTGATTTTCATATAATTCCACAAAATTCAATAATTGCAAAGGAATGGATGGAACAATTTTCTTAATGGAACAATTTTATTAAAATATTAATAAAATTCTATATAATATTTCTTCTTATTAAAATTTCGTTGTATATTCTTTTTCATACATAATAGTATAGGAAATATTTTTTTTTTCTTTCATCATCAATTTCATTTTATTCATGAACAAGGGAGATAAAAGTTTTTGCCCTAATTTACTTTCCCATTCCGCCTCCCCACTTTCCATCCCTTCACCATTATACCATTTCCCAAACACGAAAAAGCAAAAAAGAATAACTCAACAGCATAAGGAATATTACTAGGGTTTTGGCAAGTGGATGCAAATAAACATGAAGGGCTTTTGAATTTTTGACCATATCTCTTATACACTCAAGAGCTTTCCAATAGAATAGGATTAGGGAACCCATAACAAAAGCTTCAATACCATTAAAACAAAGAAAAAAAAAAAAAAAAAAAGAAAACTATCGAGAGAGAGAGAGATAAAAAACCCTACAAAGCGGTGGAAGCACGTGGAGGACGACAGTCTTGTTTACGTCTCAAATGGCTCTCAGCATACGCCAAAAGACGACACATCTCTTCATCACTCCTCTAGACATCTCTCTCTGTCTCTCTTTACAATAATATTGTATTATTTATATAATTTCACAAATAGGCACCCACTTGCATGCACATCACACTGCTTTAGGTACCGGGTCTTGCCTTGCCTTTGCTTATCTTTGTGCTCATTACCACCTTCGTGGATCCAGTTCTAGGTATGTTCTTGTGGTCTTTCCTCGCTTCATAGCAAAAACCTCTTCATTTACCTTCCTAGAGCTATTTCTTTTATTTTTATATTTTTTTTCCTGCTTATTGTTTTAGTATTCTTTATATTGTTAGAGATGCACATGCACGTATTTGATGTGTTTGTGTAATCTATTTTTATCGGATGCTTTTGTTTGGAAAAACGTTTTGGAGCCTTTTCGGATATATGTTTAATCAAAGCCATGCTGCGATTGTGAATAGCTTTTTTTCGCTGCTTCTTCTCGTAATGCTTCTATATGCATTGCCTATTTTGGTAAAAGAAAAAAGGACATCCTGGTTCCCAATTCTTGCAGTCCTAGTAGTAAGACAAGGAATGTAAGTATAATTTTGTACTATACCTGAGAAACTCAAGCTTCATCTTAATTAGAGATGAACACCGAAATCTAAATCTCTGATTTTTCCTAATTTGTTTTTTTTTTTTTCACACCCATTGAAAATGTCTTCTTTTCCCCATGTTGGTGATAAGATTGTTAATGGAGTTGATTCTTAGCAATAATAAGTTGGCATGTGAAAAAGGAGCATGATTTTATACAGTGGGTGCTGCCAAAGAGAGTGCCGATGGCCTACGCAAAATGGAAAAAGTGACTCATAAAATAAAATGGCCGAGGCAAGGCAAATAAATAGAGCTTTTATTAGACACACACATCTGTGTATGAATTTTCAGGCTCATGGCCTTGGTGTAATCTAACCCACGACGCTTGAACGAATGCAGGGAGAAAGCATGTCTGCAATTGGAGTAAGTTCCTGCTGCAAATTCCAAACTGTACCTGATCAAAAACGATTCACCAGCACAATCCTTAAAACCCCCACTTCTTCACTAAAATCCATCAAAAGCATCTCCAAATCATTTGGCTTGAGATCAACACCTAGCTTCAAGGCATCAATGGCTGTATACAAAGTCAAGCTGATCGGACCGGAAGGGGAGGAACACGAGTTCGATGCTCCTGATGATACCTACATTCTGGATTCGGCCGAAGGCGCTGGTGTGGAGTTGCCATATTCCTGCAGGGCAGGGTCATGCTCCACTTGTGCTGGGAAGTTGGTGTCTGGATCCGTGGACCAGTGCGAGCAATCGTTCTTGGATGACAACCAAATGGAGGAAGGTTACTTGCTTACTTGCGTATCATACCCTAAGGCAGACTCTGTCATCTACACCCACAAGGAAGAGGAATTGCATTGAGTTTTAAAATAAATAAATCTGTGTAGAACCTGATTGTTTTACTTGTCGTATTTGTATTCTGTTTCTCTTAATGAATGTGTAGGCTGTGGAGATCTAAGTATTGAATAAAGTCCAGTCCATATTCATGCCCAATAAAAAATTGTAGAATTGAAGCACTTCCTCGTGAATTCTACTCTATAAACAAACACAAGCATACATCTTCTGTATGCTTTCATCAGGACACGTTTCAACCTAAACACTACAGGCTGGATGATTTGTACGATGGTTATTAAAATCATGACCATGATTTTTTCATTGCAAGATAGAATCAATAAAATTGTATAGAATTTTATATAAAATCGATAAAATTATAAATTTATAAAATCGTATATCAAAATTCATAAATTTACATAAAATCTATACTAAAATGATTTTATATCCAGTTTAATAAAAAAAATTATAAATCATAAACTTATAAAATTGTATATTTGATTAGCAATTTTAATAAGTATAATGATATGATATTTCTTTTTCTTTTTCTTTTTTTTTTGGCCAAAGGTGGTTATGTACCGTGAATAAGCTGTCTGATGGAAGAGACATCGGGCCTACCTAAACATGATTCCATGAATAGTTCACTCTTCCACGATAATAGAAGAAGAACAGGAAAGAGATGTAATAAAAAACATGTTGCAAAGGAATGAGGAAGAAAGCTTACTCAACAGAATTGTCAAAATCAAGCTTACATCTCCTTCCACTTCCACTTCCACTTCCATTATTGAAGCTTTCAGTAAAATTATCTTAATTATTTGTTTTATTTTGGGTTTTTTTTTTCTAGTTATTTAGTTTCTTATTATGTCTTTTATTTTCCACATTTATTAGGGTATTTTCACATTATTTAGTTTCCATTTTCATGTTTTATAGTATGTTAGGATTGTATTGTAATTCTTTTATTGTGTTATTTCTTAGTTTGATTCGTTTTCCTTTTTTTTTTTTTTTTAATTGTTTCTAACTTTCTATTTCTTAGTTTTTATTTAGGTGAACATTATATTTAGTGTTTGAATTTTGCAAATAAATTTTTACAGTTAAATACCAAAAATTTAAAAGTGTTAATTTATTACCTGCAAAATTCTCAAAGTCATTATAATATTTGAATTAGGTAATTAATTTAAAAAATGAGTAAAGCTAATATGTTTTATGATGGTTAGAGTTATTGAATCGACTCATTTTGATCGATCTATGGAATGGATAAGTTGAGAATTGTTAGCTCAACTTAGCCCATCAACACTTCGCAAGTAAAATGAGCCAACTTAGCAAGCAAGTTGGTTGATAAGGTTTCGTTTAAAGAACACAATGTTATCATAAGTTTAAGGGTATAAGATAACAATTTAGAGAGTTATTTATAATCTTTAGGATTATTTTATTAATTTATCAAAATTTATAAAGATTATTTACAATATTTAAAAGTTTAGAGGATATCGATATCGATGTCAAAATTTAAAGAGCTATTTACATTTTCTATAATATTTATTAATTTTAATATTTTTATTTATCTACCAAAGAATAAAATAGTAAAATATGATTCAAAGACAAAAAGTTTTATAAAGATTTAAAACACTAAACGATAAATTTCAAAAATAAAAAATTAAGTACATATAGCTTAAATATAAAACGACATATTTATAAACTTTTCCCTTTCATATTCAAGAATAAGCACCAATGCTTTTCAGGTTTCAATTTATTTTGTTGCATATCTATGTAAATTTTTTTCAATTTTTTTATTTTAGGAGTGTTTTAATGCAATAACGCATGCTAAGTTATATAGTCGATCGGTTCTTCATTTTCCTTTCTTGTTTTTTCCAACGTTAACCTGAAACTGGCGGGAAACAAAACCTAGCTTTTTCGATCTAATTTGAGTCGGTCCATAAAAACCACAGATAGGGAGAAAAGAAGAAGAAGAAGAAGAAGAAGAAGAAGAAATGGCAACAGAAGCACAGGTAGAGGTACCAAAGGTTGTCTCGGAAGCAGAAGAACTGCCGAAGGCTATCGTGCGCCGAGTGGTGAAGGATAAGCTCTCACAATGTTCCGACGATTCGGGCATCACTCTCCACAAGGACGCCCTCCTCGCCTTCTGCGAGAGTGCTCGTATCTTCATTCACTACCTCTCCGCCACGTAAGCAGTTCCCAGTAGTCCTTCTAGGGTTCCGATTTTCGGCAAATGTGTCTTTAGGGTTTCTGTTTAATCAATGGAAATGAATTTTATTTTTAACCCTACCTTATCGGGGTTTTGATATTTTGGGCACAGAGCTAATGATATATGCAGAGAGTCGAAGCGACAAACTATTAATGCTGATGATGTGTTCAAAGCGCTCGAAGAGATGGAGTTTCCCGAATTCATTGAACCACTTAAGGCATCGCTTGACGGTATTTGTTTGATTTATGAAGTTTCTCTGTTCCTGGCTCTCATGCTGCTATTTTGATGTTGTCATTGTGGATGTGGGCAGAATATGTTATCAGATTAAACTTGGAAATATTAATTGTTGATCTCTTTTGTTTTTTTGGGGTAAAAGATCAGGGAATCTTAATGTTTTTAGAGGGGGGTGTGGGAAGACTATTCTTTTTCTCTCATTTGTGGCTTTTATTGTCTGTTTAGACTGAACTCATGGAATTGACATCAAGATTCTACACTTCCTCTTGGTGTTGAAGTTAGGAATGGGATTGATACAGTTTGAAACGAACAAGTCAAGTAATCTAGAAACTTCGTGTCCTGATCCTTAAACATGGTAATTGTCTTTGATGTTTGTGATTATATGGCATGATTGTGCTTGCATTCTGCATTCCTGTGTGTGGAAAAGAAAACTTATGTTTTTGTAATTTCTGTCCCTGTCTCTGTGAAGCTTTTGAATGCTCATAAGGATCTCTGAGCTGTTCTAGCCACTTGACCTTTTGAAGTCCTTGTACGTGTATAATTGCCTCATGCCTTGAACAGTATTAGTTTATGAACTGACTCGCAATTCTCTGGCATTTCCTTTATGTAACTGTTAAAACTTTTGTGCCTTTAGATAGGCCTTAGCATGGGTTTAGTTACGTACAAATTGGGTTTCAGTTCTCTTTTCATATAGAAAATGAACTGCATACTGAATGGAAAAATGAAGACCAATTTGAGTTTTGAAGAGTGGGTCAGGGAAAAATTGATTTGAAAAGAACAAGAAATTGGATTTTGCTAGAAGCTTTGAGAAAGTAGTTGATTCTTGGATAGATTAATTAAGAGGATAGTTGTTGTAATCCAAATACAGTACACAGCTGTTAGCAGATAGCTTGTAACTCCTGGTAATTGGTCATGTCAATAACCAAATCTGCACTACCTGCAAATTGAAAATTCTTTTTCCCTCTCTTACCTGTAGTGAATATTAATTTTATGGCTCGTGGGAGAGAACCCCGGATCTCATAGAAAATTAATTTTTGGAGCAAAGTCAGACTGCCCCCCCACTTCTATTTATGATGACTGATATATATAAGTTATTACAAGGCAGTGGCACTTAACTATCCATAGCCGTACATTTTTCTCACACAACTGTCCATGTGACCAACTGCCTAGGTTACACATGGACTTATTTCAACCTGACACATCACATATACAACCCACATAACAACAATGAGACACATACACAGAACATACAACAAACAACAATAACATACTCAACCAACATGACCTGCAACTACTGACAGACACAACACCGAATCAAGGAATCCTTTTCTTTTGATGCTTATACACATTTAAATGGCACCAATCCTTGATTGAGCTTGTGACTAACAACAGCAGCCCCGAAAGCAAATTTCAGGTGGTAGGAAATTGAGAGAATTAGTCAATTTAAGTAAACAAAGACCGGGAAATAGTTCAATTTTCAGTTGTTGGTGGATTAGGAAATGCTGAAGCAGATGCTGCTGCTGGGGTGTGTTTTCCTGCAATGTCTCTTTTCTGGGTTGGCTTTTGCCAGCATCATTAATAATGAACTTAAAGAATGTTGAAGTCATTGCAGTGGCACCTTGCTGTAGGTTGGCAGGAAAGTTGAAAACCCCCTTAACATGGATGGACCATTTTGTGTAAATGCATGTATGTGATATTTATTTCCAAAATCTGATATTATGTATACTTTCATGTATAGATAATGCTTAATGTTCTCATCTGATCTGCTTATTATGGTTTACTAAAATGTTTGAGTGCATGGACACATAACAGGTTACAAAAGAAAATAGTGAAATTTAATTACTCTACTTGGATACCTTTTTGCAGTAGAATTCACCACCTTGTCTTGTTTTTTTTTTTTTTTTTTCAGATTTTAGGAGAAAGAATGCTGAGAAAAAGGCAGGATCACCGAAAGCAAAAGAAAAAAATAAAAGGAAGAAGGAAGGAGGAACTTTACTAGAGAAGGACAGTGGGAAAAGGAAGAAGGAAGAAGAAACTCCACAAGAAAAGGACGGTGGGGAAAGAAAGGAAGAAGAAACTTCACAAGCAAAGGACAGTGGTAACGAAAAGAAAGATGAAAGCAATGATGATCCTCAAGAGGGTGGCACTGGAGGTGGCGAGTGAGAGGGAAGAGGGAAGATCATTACAAATCAAAGCAAGGCCTCAATGTCATACTGTGGCTCTACCCATGGGTTTAGCATCAGGAAAATTATGGGAAGCAAGAGGTAGAATATACATAACGTTGCTTAGAGTTGTGAGTTCAAGCTTTACAAGTTCTAGAATTTTTTATGTGGTTATGATTATTTATATTTATCCATGGAATTAGAGAATGAAAAACATTAAATCCTTCTAGCTCTTGTGGAATTTGCATCTACTCCAAATTTCATGAGCTACTATAGGATTGCTCCTATCTCTCTCTTGAACCCTGATAGGAAACTTTGTCCAAATATATTCCTCTTTATTTCTTTCTATATAAAAAAACAAAGAAAAGAAAATGCTTTTGTCTCAAGAAATTTGCTATTTGCGGGAGGGTAGACTTCCTCCCAGACACTTGTTCAAGTATTTTATAATATGGTATTTGGGAAAATTACACTAGAGAGAGGATTAATGTATAAGGATAAGTTTAAATAAAGATCGAACTTTAACGAGTTAAAATATAAGACCAATGTTTTACAAACTGGTTTAGATAAAGAATTCTATTGATTTGTTGTTATCATATTGTTAAGATTATTTGATGTAGCACATTATTTGACATGTTGAGCTTAGAGAGTGTGATGTGGCCATTTTATTATATAGAAATAGAAAAAAAAATAAAATTAGAGAAGTTATTTTTTAAATCTGGAAATTAAAAAAAAAGTGGCAAAAAAATTAACTAAAATTATAAATAATGAAAAAGCTAAGAAATAAAAATAACAAATAGAAAAGATTATAAAATTGAAAAAAAAAAGGCTGAAAAAAAAAAAGATTTTAAAAAGTATAAGTTGCTTTATGATCACTCCTTGATCTTAAGATGGCTTGAAAACAATTTCTTAACTTTTGAAATGTTTTTTTTTTCTTCTTGATCTTTTAGTTCCTTTATTGTTTTTCACCTTTTGTTAATCTTTTTGTCTACTTGTTATTTTTATTTTTTAAATTTTTTCTATTTATAATTCTAGTAAATTATTTTGTGTTTTTTGTCTTTTTTATTTCTAGATTTTCTTGAATTTTTTTATAATTTTATTTACTTTTTTCATTTTTTATTTTTATATAATAAAAATATCACATTAGCATTACATGTCAAATAACATAGCACATTAGATAAATTTAATGTTGTTATAAGTAGACTCTTCTATGGGTCAGTTCTGAATCCTAAATCTACTCAACTTAGCTCAGGGGGTATCAGCTTCAAACAACCGTCAAACTGCCTAACTCAGCGGGGCTTGAACTAATGATTTAACTCACTAGTTTAGTCTAATTGTATTAAAAAAAAAAATGAAAAGAAAAAAAACCATGGCACATTCTTTAATAATTGTAAGAATTGATGATGAACTATAACTATTACATAATTGATATTGATTTGACACATTTGCTCATATAGATTCTTATTTTGATATGATGTGTTACAAGACATCTAGAGCATTAACATGCATATGGATAGACTATCTCATGAAAATAGGTTTTTGAAATAAGTTATGTAATTATGAAAGTATATTTAGTTAAAATTTTAACTTCCATATATGTACACATAAAATATAACAATAATTTGTGAAAGAAAATATAAGTATAGGAGAAGACGTAGAATTATTTATGGGAACACGAAATAAAATTTAAAAAAAAGGAATTAATTATGAAAATTAAAAAAAAAAAAAAAAGCAAAACAATTCAAAGATTGACAAATCGACCATAAGCCGATCATGGTTTAGCCTAATGTCAGCCCAACGACCAAGTCTAATTATAAAGACTAGTTGAGGAAAATTCCTTATTTGAGTTAGTTTAAAGTCTAAATCAATTTATGAAACATTAGTTATTTGTTTTAATTAGTTGAAAGTTCGACTTTTTATTTATATTTACCTCAAAATGTCTATCTCTTTTAGTACAATTTTTCCATTAATATTTATTCTTTTTCATAGACCGTTTACTTTGGCGTATGGAATCTATGCATAATGGAATCACCATTCCCAGGAAAAAGAATAGACTTGTCCTAACTATAACATTGTTTACTTGAAAAAAAAAAGATGAGGGACGGACATATTATAGGTTTAAAATGACCAAAGTACTCTTCTTCTTTTTTCATTTTTATAGTCTAGGGAAAAGAAACATAGGAGTAATTGATCAACTTTTTTCAAAGAACTCCACTATTTTCTTCTTCAACTTTTTTCCCAAACAACACAAAGCTCAATCATTTTCTTCTTTAAGTTCTTCAACTTTTTTCTTAGAAAACACCAAGTGTCCTAACTTTTGTCCATCTTAATAGTCATCAAGGGTCATTTTCTCTTTCCAAACCATATCTATAGACACCTTCCACTATCTCTCTAGAACTGCTTCATCTTTATATTAAACTAAACCAAATCTCGATAGATATTGAATTTCAAAGTCTTATTCTATTAAAAAGAGGAAAACTTTAGGTTTGCCTCACTGTGAAAAGCTTATATTGAAAGTTCATAGAATCATTTGTTAATGGGTATTGACACTCGTCGTAGTTGTTATTAAAGACACTTGTTGGAGATAAGTCGACACTTAGTGGCTAAGGTGAGGGGTAGGTGGTGCATTGGCTAATAGTAAAGGGTATAGTGTACTGGAAATGTATAGTGGGAATTGAGTGGTGTGGTGGTGGTAAAGAACACTAACTTAAACTCAAGAGATGAGGTGAATTAAGTTTTTAAGATAAATTGAATTCTTTTCGAAATTACGTATTAAATACAATAACAAAAATGATCAAAACAATGATAAACTAATAACAAATGTTGAAATTAAAAGAGACAGTGATAGAAAAAATCAAGTTTGAATATAACGTGAAGTTCTGTAGTGCTTTTTTCTCTTAAGATTGTAAATATAAGAAATACACATTAATGACTTGTTCACTTCATGAAATAGAATAAGAAAGAATAGAATAAGAGAGAATGGAATTGGAATTTTATAGAGAATTGAAATTAAATGAAGATATAATATATATTATTTTATTTAGTTAGGTTTACAAGCAATTTAAGAATAAACATGTAATATAACTTTAATGATTAAATTATCTTTAATTTATTTTTTTTTCTCAACCAATTTTTAAAATAATAAGTAGTGATTAGCAATAGTAATGATAGCAGTGGCAATAATAGCGATAGTAGTGGTTGATGATGATAATGATAGTAGTGACTATGGTAATTGATAGTAGTTGCAACGACGACAATAGTGGTAGTAACAGGGACAGTAGTGGTTGGCAATGGTAGCATTGGCAATGACTACAATGATTATTAGTGGTGACAGCGACAATGATGATAGAATTAATAATTATAGTGGCGATGGTTGCAATGGCTACAGTGGTAGATGGTATTAGCGGCAATAGTGATGTATGGTAACAACAATAGTAATGATAGTAGTGAGGAATCATGATTTTTTGATTGAATTAAAGAATTTCTACATCTTAATTTCAAATAATAAGGATTTTTACGAAATTACGATTTTATGAAAAAATACCAAGTGAACGTCGTAATAAAAATTAAAGAAAAATTAAATTTCAATTCCATGAAATGAACATACCGTAAATTTCACTTATTTGATTGTAAATTAAGAGTAATAAATAATAAAACCAAATAAAGTAAGAGAATGTCCTTTAATTACGCTAAAATATTAATTCTTAATCCTCTTTAGTTAGATTGGTAAGTATTTATATCAATTCATTTAATTCTTTCCATTATCATGTATTAAATGTTCTAACAACTACTTTAAATAAGTTTAAAGAAGTTTAAAGGTACGATGGTATCATCCTCTTACCATCATGATGATAAATAAGACTACTACCGACAAGAACACCGACATACCAACTCAAACATCGGCATACCATTATGTCGATATACTAAATTCTTCTAAAATCAACTTTAACATGTCAAAACAACCATACTTTGCAATCCAACTATAAGAACGTTTGATCGTTATTTAAAAACTAAATATCTTGTAGAGTTAATTAAAGTATTTAATCATTAAGCAAATAAGTTTTAATGAGGTTTAATGCTCCTCTAAAAGGAGTAGGCAATTGAGATAATTTCATCGCTCAATATGAAAAACTCCTAAAAGCATATGGGAAGCAAGGATTCCACAAGGCCACGAGAAAATGGACACACGATCATATGACTTGTTAACATAATACTGCAGTCGCCAATTCATCCCTGGCAGTAGAAAAATGATACGAACCTTATTCTATCTTTGATTAATCTCAATTCACAAAATCGATGATAAGCGATCCAATTAAAAGGGGGGAAAACAACGATGAATATCGATGTTGACATCAAAGGAAACACCACCACTGATTAATGAACCCAAAAAATGGGAAAATTAGTCATATGGGAGAATTCCTAATTATGTGTTGGTGGCTCTGGTGTAGATCTGCTGGCTAGCATGAGCAGAAATCATCCTGATCGAACCCCTTGCCATCAACTCCTTGATTGCTCTGCGAGCCAATGACCCATTGATCTAGCCACGGGAAAAAGAAAAAAAAAAAAAAAAAAGACAACTTAAGTGCAATGACCATCGCCAATCATAAGACAAACTCCAAAATTAATGACTAAGAAACGCAATATACTATTCATTCAAGTATTTATGACCCTAGCAGCGAATAGAAATGTTGAAGAATCGATGATTCCCCATGTTTTTACATTAAGATAAACATATAAAATTAACGCGTATCCAGTATTAGTTAGCAAAGTTCATATTTAAAGCAATCAGTAAACCTATTGAGTTCCTTGTGATTGATGATCAAAAGACATGCATAAAAAATTCTAAATCTTGCATATAGCTCAAATCTGCCAGGAAAATTCCCATTTCTGCTGTCTCATTCTAAAATGTATGAACTATGAACTAACTCTGGAAAACACTAGAGCAAGCATCTATCCGACCAAAATCAAGAACATACCCTCAATCTGTCAGATAGGATGGAAGGAGTAATAAGCTTGTACTTGGGAACTTCGGAAAGGAGCTTGTCATACGTTGCTTGATCCAACAAAACCATGTTATTCACCTTCTCCTTTTGCTTACCCTTACTCCATTTCTGCAAAATCATCCAGCTCCATTATGTCCCATCTTGGGTCCAGACATTATGCACACAAATAGTAAATAACGGGATCATGAGTGAGACAGCATTTGAAGCAGAAAATGAAATAAATGAAAGTACCTTCTTTTTCTGTTTTCCTCCCCCGGATTTAGCAGGCTTTGATGATGGAGGAGGTGCCTTGTCCTTCTTTGGTGCCTGTTACAAGAACCACAGACCAATAAACATCACAACATGCCTTTTTATTTAACCATTTAACTTTCTATGGTTAGTACCTGACAATTTATAAGCCCAAAAAAAATTGAAGCAAAATTTGAGAGTGAGTGTGAAGACAACAGGGATGGTGATCTGGTGAACCATGAGAATTACAATAAGGAAAACATTCACCCGAATTAGCCTGACAGTTTTACAAATAGACTCCATCATTTTGGACACATGATGTAGAGCTAAAGCATAATTTCACAGTTGCCCCGGAACTTTACTCGGGACGCCTACATTTGTGTCTTACATAATATTTCTATGGAAATTAAGAGAACTTATTGGAAACCAACGTACAGTCGATTGTCAGCACGACTCTACAATCCCGTAGATAAATCACAGAATGCAGAGGGAGGCAACCTCTGAAAGAGCGAAATTGAAGACACGAACACAGGAAAATACATGAAGCATCAGCGATACAATCCCAATACGATGTGACAAATTATGTGGGACAGATTGGCATGATTACAGAATAAATTGATTATTGACAGCATATGATGGGTTCTATACGATTTCTGGTGCAAAATTATGTCCAAACACAACCCTTGAAAGGAATTGCCACTACGTCTATCAGAACAAGAAAAACAACCAAGTGATCAGGAAAAGGGAAAATGAAAATGTACAACATTGGGTTTATGTTGGAGTTCTAAAGATCACTTTTCCAATAGCATATATCAAAAGAGTCCAAACCCCATTATTGTTAAGCAAAGTAGGGTTAATATAACTACATAGTTTAGGAGATAAAAACCCTTATACATTCCAATATTCGGACATTAAGATACAGAAACTACACAATCCTTCATGTGAAAAAAAAAATATATATATATATATATATATATATATATATAAGCAATGTAAAGCTATATGGAAGAAGGGTGAGGGAGAAAGAGAGACTTACCATTGGATTTAGGTTGAAGAAGATTAGGGTTCAGGGTACAGAGAAAAAGAGCGAGAAAGCGAGAAGAGGCACTGGTAGCGAGGGGAAGCTAGGGTTAAGAGTGTGGAAATATGCGAGATAAAAAGAGCTAGGGTTTTGTCATGGTTTCACTAATGTGCGCCGCAAATAAATTTTATTTTATTTTTTTTGGAATTTATGATGTATTTAAAATTCTTTTCATATTTTTGCCTAATGTATAAATCTAATCTAATAATACTTATTAACAAAATATCATTTATCCAACTCCACCGTCTATAGACTATACTTCTAATATTTCTTCCCTCGTCCATAACATTTATACTTTCAGAATTTCGAATAAATATGCTTTTAATATTTTTTTACTATACTTTTAATCTTTTCTTTTCTTTTTTCCATCCATAACTTTTAAACTTTCCCACACTTCCAAAATTTCTAATAACTAGCATATATATTCAATTATACTTTTCAATAACTATTGCCACTTTCTCATTTCTCTATCACATCAGTGAATCACTGATGCTTCTCTTTTTACAAGAGATCTATATGTTTATAATCAAAATTAATAAATATTATATAAATATAAATTAAATAAAAAATATTATCAAAATATCATAATTATATCACTTTTTTAAAAGAGTAATATTAAAATATTACATAAATATTATGATGTGATATTAGTATAAATAATAATATTATATTTTAAAGATGTGATATAATAATGTTATTTTAATAATTTTTTTATATAATTTATAATCGTATAATGTTTTTTCTTAAAACCGGTAAATATATATTATACTGCTCTTTTTATCCTTTTATTCTATGACCAAGGTGATATGTGCCGGTAACATCTTTAACATGTACTTGAGAACCTGTCCCTTTTTTTTTTTTTTTTAATATCTTTCTTTGTCTTGCTTATGGTCTTTTTTTTCTTCTCATTTTCGTATTGGGACGTATTGCCGTATTATCAATAAAAACTACTGGATTTATATGTTTAGTACTACAAGTGGTGGGTTATTTTGTGCTTTATGTTATCGGTTGTTTTTTTTTTTTTGTACTAATTTACAGATTATTTGGGTGTTCAGATTGAGAAAACCATCCTCGAGAAAAAGTCAAAAAGCACGTTACTTTCACCATCCTCCCTCAGTCGAGACAGGTAAGATTTCTACTCTTTTTTGCCAATTTGTTTTCTCCATCACAACATAAACATTAATTTAATGGTTTTAAATTGCAAAACCGATTCTTAGTTCGACCACGTTGTTGCATTTGTTATATTCACTTGCACCTTCTGCCTACTGCGAACAAAAAAGATTATTTCAATAACATTACGTTGTCGTAGTTTATAGTCAATGGATTAATATTGATTATCTTTCTATATTCCTTTCCTATAGCATCATCCTTAGCCTCAAGATCGGAATAGATTGAGTTTCCAACACCTATTAGCTCACATAATCTGATCGAGCTTTAAATTAAAAACAAAAATAAAAAATAAAATTGAAACATACCGTCCATGCCCATAACGAAGGAAGGTCGTCCACTTACTTATTCAGGTCGGGGGCGACTACGATTACCGATTACCTTTGATTTTTTAAAATAAGTTACGATCTACAGTAAAGAAGGCTAAAAGGTTTCCTTTTTTTTTTTATTTATAAATTTTACAACCTTTTTTCTTTTTTTTTTTTTTAATTCTTAGTTTTTAACATTTTTTTATATTTTATTTTATTTTTCTATTTCCTTTTGTTCATGTCTTAGATATTTATATTTTATCCTTTTATGTTTTTTATGTTGTTTTCCCTTTAACTATATTTCTTATATTTCTAATTTTTTTTATAATTTTGTTTACTTTTTTTTTTTTTTACTTCATTCTATTTTTTATTATAAAATAACCTTGTTAGCTCTTTGTAAGTATCATGTGTTGGCCATGTGTTAGACAATATACCTTGTCAATACAATATAAAGTGTTATAATAGCTATTTCTTAAATTCTCTCGTCGATGAATTCTTATTTAAATTAATTAAAACTTTAATCTTTTATTTAAAACTTGATTGGTTTGCACAATTTGATTGCATTTTTTTCATGTTTTCTTTTTTTTTTTTTCAAAAAAGAAAAAAAAAAAAGGTAGTGGGCAATAGGGGTGTTCATGTGACTGCACTTGATTGCTTGATGTGTCGAAAGACTTACTTTTTTTACGTGAGTCCAAATCCATGAAGTTGTGTTTTTTTCTTTTTTAAAAATTAGTAGCTTTTTATTTTAATTCTTTTTGTTTTTAACTAATTAAATTATATATTATATGTAGTTATATTAACAAGTTTTTTTACAATTTTTTTTTTTTTCAGTAATTTTATGTGTATTTATTTATCTTGTTTATTTGTTTTTCACTATGTAAGTGTAACTTCACACTTAATAGCTATATTAGATTAAGTTAAGGGTATTATAATAGTAAGATAACATAATCTTTTTTATTTTTATTTTTTTGCCAATACATAATCCTTATTATCACTTTGTATATCACTAATTATTATTTAGAAATCTTAAAATGTTAATCCAATTTAAATTTATCTTAAAGGTTATTCCCTCCTGTTTTAATATGTCCATTTATTTATTTATTTTTTCAGGGATAGATGTAGAACCGACTTTATGTTGTTAAACTTGACTCCAACCCAGTACTTTCAAGTCAAACGTAATCTCCCAGCAGTCAAATGTGGGCAGGCTGCAGTCATTCAGTCCTTCCTTACCCGTTGGGTTTTCTAAGGTTTCGATCAGTGATATTGAGAGAACAAATAATAAATATATAAACCACAACAACAACAAAACACTCCTAGAAAAACAAAAAAAGTGCAACAACAATTAAAGCAACATGAGTCGGAAGGTAATGGTATCAGCTCTACAGTTCGCTTGTACGGATGATGTCTCCGTCAATGTTGCCACTGCCGAAAGGTTCTTGCTTTTACTTCATATCTGGATTCTGGGTTCGATTTGCTTGTTGGGTTCGTTTTTTCTTTTTCTTTGATGATATATCTTTGTGGCCTTTCATCATTTCTCGTCTTATATTTGCCAAACAAATATAGTTCGGTAAAATTGGTATTATATCATGTTGTTATTTCATGTCGAGTTCGTCTCAGAATCAACAATCTGTTGAAGTTTTACCCCTTTTTTTCCAAACAATGGCAATTTGGTCGTTTTATTGTTTCAACAGTAGGTCATTCTCGGTTAAACGTGACGGTTTGTGCTTTTGATTTTGCTTCTATAATGGCGTTGGACCTTGTCATGAGCTTGTATCTTCTCTAGAATGATTAAATTCCTCATGATGACCGAAGTGTGAAGAATAAAAGTTCGCGCCAATAAGCTTTTAGGATTGGTCATGACAGCATAGTACCCGAGCTAGGGTGAATGTTGATAACTTGGGCCATGATTTCAGCCCTTTTAATTAATTCTAACATGGAAGTGCTGGAGATTGTTGGTGTGTAAAATAGATTGTCAAACTGATCCATGAGTTTAAACTTTTAGATCAAACATAAATGTCAATCACAATTCATGCTTTTATCCACAAGCTTTTTGCTTGTGTTTGTGAGGTTTCACTTGCATCCATTGTCTTGAACTATCTAGTTATCGCCTGTTAATCCGATTTTGCAGTGCCCTAATCCATCGCGTTTCTTTTATTTCCCCCCCCCCCCCCTTATTAATTGAATACATTAAGAGTATTGCTTAATATTTTCATTCTGAATGCATGTGAAATTTTTCTAGAATGTCAAGCATATTCTGAATTTCTGATTGAGCTTCTCTCATGCAGGCTAGTTAGAGATGCTCATGGTAAGGGAGCAAATATCATTCTCATTCAGGTATTAAGCTCTTGGCTTATTTCATGATATATGGTTTAAGACAACCAAACATGATATAAGATTTGGTTAGATTAATCAAAAATGTTTAGTACTCAGATCTAGAAAATCTGGCTAAATGTGGTCTCAACATCTTTGAGCTCTAACCTACCTTGGATGTAATCAGGAACTATTTGAAGGATACTATTTTTGCCAAGCTCAAAGAGAGGATTTCTTTAAGCGTGCTAGGCCTTACAAGGATCACCCGACCATTATGAGGTAAATTCTTGTTGATGTTGCTTGTGAATTATATGTAATGTCCAATATGACAATATTCAGTTATCTTGCCTATTCTTCTACAACATGACATACAGCACGCATGGTGTAACTGGAAGTATTTGCATATGTTCTGCTGTAGCAGATGCAGAAACTTGCGAACTCTGATTGGGCTACCATCAATGGTTATTACTTGGCCAAAAATGTCCAACAAAGATATTCTTCTTTAGTCCATATACACTCTTGTTAACCAGAAAATACAAACACAATTATATCTAACAAGTTTAAACCTTTATATCAGTTGGTTATGGTACTAATTTTAACATAATATTTCAGTAGGAAATCCATAGAGCACTCGTTCCATCCCATTTAATTAAGGTGCATTTGATTTTGATATGCTTTAATTAAAATCTTAGCCCACAAGTGAAGGTGGGTGCTGATTGCTAGATGGAAAAACACCCTAGATCTAATGAGTTTAAGCTTTTAGATCGACTGATTGAGGCACTAACTTCAATGACTATGACAGTACTCAGCATGTTTGTGACTAATGTCCATTGTTTGCAGAATGCAAAGACTGGCAAAAGAGCTGAGTGTGGTCATACCTGTCAGCTTCTTTGAAGAGGCAAACAATGCCCATTACAACTCAATAGCAATTATTGATGCTGATGGGACTGATCTTGGCTTATATCGAAAATCTCATATCCCTGATGGACCAGGTACCTATCCAAGAGTAGTCTATGCCCATATCTGCTTGTTTGGGGCATGCATGATGAGGGTAAAATTTATTGATTTTGACAGGTTACCAAGAAAAGTTCTACTTCAACCCCGGTGATACAGGATTTAAGGTGGTTCTAGGAGTTCTTTTATCCGTTTCTTTTGCTATCTAGCTTTACAAATATGCCTGGATGTAATGGGTCCAATTACGGGCATGCCTATCTATAATGATAAGAAAAAATGCACGTAGTTTTTTGTGATTACACTGAATCTAATGTTGTTGGTGAACAGGTTTTCCAAACAAAATTTGCAAATATTGGAGTTGGTAAGGACTCTCCACCTTTCAATTTATCTATAATTGCTATCATTTTCATTTTAAAGTTTGATACTTTATTAGGGAAGAGAACAATTGTTCAACAAGCTGGGATTTTCTGATATTGAATGAGCAACAATTTTTGCTCTGGGGTCTTTAAACTGTATTACTGAATGGCTTCTTAATTGACTTGAAACACTCTCTGGCAGCAATATGTTGGGATCAGTGGTTCCCAGAAGCAGCTCGAGCAATGGTTCTTCAAGGTGCAGAAATTTTGCTCTATCCTACTGCTATTGGTTCTGAACCTCAAGATGAAGGACTTGATTCTTGTGATCATTGGAAGCGAGTAATGCAAGGACATGCTGGGGCCAATTTGGTAGGTCTTCCCATGATGAAATCTATTTGACTCATTCCATGGATTGCAAAGTTCCAAGTTGCACTTTCTGTTTTCTTCCATGCAAAGAACAAAATGCTCCGCTTGACATTTTGTTTATCACTTGTATTTTCATGATGCCATTCATAAAATGGACCTTACATGGGACCCTGATGAAAAATCTCGATTCTCATAGTTAGACCTTAGACTCAAGGATTTGTGCTATATGGGAGTGGGTGGTGCTAAGATGGGATTGTAGGAAAAGAAAGAAAAAGAAATCACATATACCTTCCATCCAAAAAAACACATGCATAACTTAGTTATGTGAATTGTTGAGGTTGTTTGGATTGAATGCTTTAGATTGGGCCCACCATTTGATTTCTTCTTATATGCTGATTCCAACCATGGCTATGTAGTGTTGTTTATGGCTTTATGCATCTCCCTTGTATCCAACAAGGATATTATGTAGTGAACTTGGTCTGCTCTCTTTCATTTTCATTACCCTTCTAGTAAATATGCTCGCTTAACAAAAGATCTTTATTGTGCTCCTAACGCAGGTACCTCTGGTTGCTTCAAATCGTGTTGGAAAAGAGATCATACAGACGGAGCATGGAAACAGCAAGATTACATTTTATGGGAACTCTTTCATAGCTGGTATATAATTTGTTAGCCATTACTTGTTTGCATGATGTTGCTTTGTTTATCTTTTGACCTTTTCCTTATAACTCATTCGATTATTGATCAGGGCCTACCGGTGAAATAGTTACAAGTGCTAATGACAAAGACGAAGCTGTCCTTGTTGCTGAATTCGATCTTGAAAATATAAAATCCAGGAGACACGGTTGGGGAATATTTCGTGATCGTCGCCCCGATCTCTACAGGGTTCTCCTGACATTGGATGGCAGCAAGCCTTTGAACGTGGTTATGAGCTGAATGAGAGAGTGAGGAAAATTTAAAGCAGCTTGCTTGGTTAGCCGCATTCCTTAAGGATAGCATTGCTTATATGCTACGTGGTGCAAAGCATGTATGGCAGCTCCTCTGTCGCTATGAAGTTGGAAGCGCATTTAGGTCCTATCAAATTCGTTCACAGACATTGATTGTGAATGATGAGCAACTTTGTAATTTGTCTGGAAAATGCAATTCTGGAGCCTGAATGAATGTTTGCTTGCTAAGAGAGTGAGGAATTATTATTTAATCAAGAAAAACATTTACGAATGAAGTTGCCTATTCAACATTCAATATGTATCCCTATCCATGTGTTTGTGAAAATCTGTCCATCCTTTACCCTGTAGCTCTTTGCTTTTGTTATCAATCAGTACACGTTCCATTCTCGCCTCCTAAGGGTTCCATGCCACTGGGGAAAGGAGGATCCGAAGAATGAAAACGACGTATCAATTTGCAGTTGTGTATATTACGGAACATGTTTTCTGAATTTTTTACTAACAGTGGATGTTTTCCAACCAAAGGAACTTACTTCACTATCACAAGAGATGTGATTCTTTCCCTGCACTACTGTGCTTTGCCTCATCATTTTTCACCAGTTTGTATTATTGTGCAAGGATACTAATAACATTCTTATTACTAACGTAAGATGATTTATTATACTCACGCTAAGGAACCAGTTAGGTTATTTTGCTTACACCTCCAACGCCCCTTCTTTTCCTTCTGCCTTTAACGACCACTGACGAGAGTCCCAGTCAAGGTTAGAGTTAGGATTTGATATGGTGACTTCATGAGTCCATACCATCCATTAGAAAATATCCGAAGAAACTATTAGGTTGCTGTAATGACCAAAGATCTGAAACATCGACATTGTACTACGAATTTCCATTTCCCATATTGCAATGTAGTTTCATCCTAAGCTTCTTGCTGAACTTTTGATGAAAATCCTGTGCTACTCCTATCTAGCGTCAATCTTGTCATGCCAGACGGACAAGGACAGATGGGCAAACTAATACCCTAACGATAGTCAAGAGGAAGGTGCCGTTGTTAGCCACTGACTGCATCACTGGAGCTTGCAAAACATCTAAGCAGACCTGCTGGAAGGGAGATAGTGTTGGAAAGAAGAGACTAGCGTCAGCAGCACAAGTAACACAAGAAAAAATAATGAAAAGTTTCAATTCATTGATTGACATGCTTTTGAATACCTTCTCAAAACTCTCCCAACATGGCCCCACACTCACTCCATTAGACCATCAATTCACTTTAAAGCCTTTGAAATTACTCTATTGCCAGGTTCCCATCCATCCTTTTCTTGGAGTATCTATCCATTTCAAATTTCTTAAGGCGTTATTCTTTTCTGACGGCAGTGTCACCTCTATCCCAGGTTGATACACACTTTGTCTTCCAGGACTCTTCCCAGGATAAAAGTCGCTAGATAGCCCGGTAATGCTTGTTTCCTCATTTGCCTGACTTCCAGATTGTAGGATGTCAAAATCGTCATCTTCTCTCTCACAAATGGAGGTATGAACTTCGGCTAAGTTCTCCAAGGATTTATCTCTTGAAGAGACTAAAATTTCAAGAGAAGCTGAACGACTAGATACACCCTCTTGAGTTATGCTTATGCTGTTGTCTGACTCAACAAAACCTTCTAAAGCAGGTTCTTCAGCAATGAAAATTTTACCTGCATCACCAGCATCCTCACCATTCCTTTCCTGATGGTTCATGGAAAGATCTTGATGTCCACTTTCATCACAGGGTTTTTGATTGGAAGCAGATGCTGACTCAATTGTGAACTCCTCCCTTATACGAAGATTTCTCAAGATGAGTATTTTAAGGAAGTTCATAACTTGTACTGCATACAGCAAAGCAATTAATGGATCGTCCATCTGCAGCAACATTTTGCATCAGGTATAACTTCCACTTCTATTAACTTGTTTTTTCAATCAATTTTCAGCTTAGACATGAACCAAGAAGCTAAAAAGGGTACTTATTTATATGTTAAATTTTTTCCTCAAGCTAAAAGGGTTTAGAGATTAACCTGAGTCATATTTGGAGCAAACACTACAGCAATGTTGTGTGCATTCATTTTGTTCATTTGTTCCATTTGGACAACATCAGCCATCAGGTTGATAGCCCAATCTAATAAAGCAGCTTCTGTTGGAGGTAGATGCTTCACAAGCTCAACACACTCTTCTTCAGTGTGGCATTGCATTACTTGTTCTGTTGAAAGAGAATCCAATATCCCTCTTGGAAGTTCTCGAAACCATGCCTATGTCAGCAAGAAGGGACAGGTTTAATGCACAGGGTTTCAATAGCATGGTTTCCATCTTAAGGCATATAGATGGAGATTTTGAAGAAAATTTTCATATGAATGAAACACTACTCATACAAATCATGCTTTGGTCTTTAACTGAGGTGACAAAGATAATCCCTGTATATTATTCAGATGCTTATTGCTATAAAAGCCTGTCCAAGTTTACAACAATCTTACACCTTGATCAGTCCAGCTAAGCAGTAAACGTCAATGCCTTCTGGTAGATTTCCCCTGTTCAACCGGTCCCTGACATACTTCTCCTGAGTGTTATCTGGATTGATCCTAAAAATCCCTTCAACCTGCACAGGTAAAGTTAATAATCACATCTTTTGGCACTAATGCCCCCTGCTTCACGACATTAAATTTAAACATAGATGACAAGGAGCTTGTGAAAGAGAATTTAGTTTGATTCTTTTTTCCCCCACACCCTCATTCAGAATTAGCGAAACCCACAATTTAATTTGCCTTCAATGCAAGTGTTCAAATCATCTTGTAAAGAGAGAAGAAAAGCAAATATAATTATGATGTACCTCCAACCCTCCTTGAGCATACAAATTTCGCTGCAGCAATAGGAGTACTGTAGGCACGCTGTTCCCTCTGGGGTCATATGACAACTGCATCGATTCTGTGGAAACTCCAAAAACCTGCGTGCTGCATGGAAAAATTTTCTCCAGGATTTTCTAGTAGGAATGTTGGAGAAACTAGCAGAGAGCAAGCATGCTGGTTAAATTACTTTGGTAGTTATGAAGAAAGCAAGTTCATCATCATAACATTAGTTGAACTACAGGATCTTCTTCAAAGTCCTCAACAAGCAACTTATACTTTTCAAGGTTACATAAAGAGATGACACAAGATGGAAGTTTTCACTCGTTATATGGCAGAAAAACCCACAATTTCATTTTCAAGAGCTGCCAAATAAAACCAATCTCTTGATTGACACTGGTCCAATAATCTTTAACTCGCTACGGGCAATGACCTTAATATTTATTCACCATATAATGTGCCAGATAGGACTGTAACTAAGATTTCAATGTAATTTCCTAGACAGAATTCCTTACCTTAACAAACTGGGGGAAAATTAACAGAACAAAGATGTAAGAAATATGATGAATATCTCTCCACTTTGCACAATGCAGTGTTAAACTACTGAAAAACATATATAAGCAACATAAGAAGCCACAGAGGATCATTTTCATCCCTAAGCCTGTGTAAATGAGGTTAAAACATAGTCAATAGACTCATCTTGTTACATCTCTAAGTTCAAATTTCAGTGTCTCCATTTTAGTTTTACTTGCAACACCTGCACACGGCAACCTTCCAATAGAAGTGCACCATTTAGCAAGATGGAGGAATTAGTAAACGGAATATAAACTACCGCTGTTTGCAAGTAATATATTATCTTAGAATATACTGAGCAGGCCTACCTATCCTATTTGCATTTCATCTATTGGGCTAAAGAAACCATGATAGTGCAAAAGAACCTCCTCTGATCGTCCCTTTCTAGTCTTCCCTGTCTCTCCTCTTTTTCCTTTACTATCTCGTTTTGCCCTGTTCCTCTACTCTCCGCTGAAATGATGTCTAACTTCTAGCCTCAGAAGTATATAGCAACTTCTTATACAAGTGTCCATCTTGGGAAAGAAGAAGAATAGGACGGAACATGTCTCTGGGATTATGAACAGGCCTGTGGGCTAGAGTAGCAACAGAATGACACCAACTGCCACACAACATTGAAGATGGACCTGTTCGAAGTATTGTATGGGTTTCATCCACTCTAAATCACTGCATCCAACTATGCATCATGCCAAGGCCCACACCAGTCAAATTAAACAGTCGGAGGCACAAGAGAATAGGAAGCATTTCACTAATGAAAAGGGATCTGGTTGCGAGTTAACTACAGGATATTCGGTGTATTTCTACCTCCAACCCCATAAACAAAAGCCAGCTTCATGTTAGATCTCTGTCTATCTCCTTCTTCCACCGAGCATAGAAGCTCCTGTATCGAGCCTATATCTTCGCAATTAATGGTCGTTGGTGTCTAACCTTCCTTTTCGAAGGTTCTATACCTAAGATTGAATTATAGCACGTGAAACTTAAATCTAAATCACCTCAGAATAAAAATTATTCTGAGCATCCAATTCAATGGATTAAGTATAACTTAACCAATTAAATACTTATAAATTAATTGTTTACTCTTATGGATTATTGATAGAAGTTCTAGTTGTTAATATGTAATGCTATCAATTAGTCTTGCTTTTAATTAAGCATCTTCCAGTTCAAATAAAATTATTCTCTTTAACCTATTAATTTCACTTTCTTGAAAACATTTTGACGCCTAGAACGCAACAGTATGAAGCATCATTAAGAAGAATTACACTTTCAATGCAATAACAAGAACCACAAGATTCATTAATTCCTATCAAATTTGACTAATAAACACTAAAGAAAGTGGTAGTTCTTCCATCAATGTGTTGTTCAAATATTGAAAAGGCGGTACTTCTTCAGTCGATGCTTTAAATTGAAATAAAAAGAAAACACTAAACAATTACAAGTACCTTGCACTGGGAACGGATCTCGGCACATCGGTCTCGAACTCAACCGGCAAGCCAAGAAATCCATTAAACCGATCAAATGTAACGTGCGCAACATGACGAATATCCGTAGGGCAACCGATCTCCATCACGCAGAGCTGATCCCCCTTCCTTCCCTCACGAACGATAGACTTCCTAAACACGGTGAATAGAATAGCCAAGAAAGAGATGCGCTGTGGCTGGCGTTGACGACGATGGATACTTCCAAAGTTTTCATTGTGGCGGCGGGTTGTTTGGCTGTCGGTAATGGAAGGAAAAGGAAGAGCGAGGTTAGAGAAGGGTAGGAAGGAGGAGGAGTGACGAGAGGAGTCGTCGGTGGCAAGAGTTGGAGATGGAGAGGAAGTGAAGTGTGGGGGGGAGAAAGTGACGTCGGCCTCCGCCATGGAAATGGATCTCTTGAAGCGTAGAAGGTTCTGTTCTTGCTCTGCTTCTTTAAAGGGCTGTTTGAAGAGAGGAGAAGTTAGTTTGTTTGTTATTAACGGAAATGGGCGCTAGGCCGAGAGAGAAAAAGAATGATATATTTGACATCCAATTTACGCTCAGTTTGGCAATGCACGGTGAAAGCGAAATGAGCATGAACAGAGTGGAAATAAATAATTATGACTTGTGAAAGGATTATGCTTCTTTTTCTTTTTCTCCAAACAAATTACCTAAACGTCTTAAGTACTAATTTTACTTCCCAAGTTTTCAAAGTCATCGGGATTATCGTCTAAATTCATTATTAGCCCCTTTCATTCTCCGGTATCTCGCCCACTCTTTTCACAAGTGTTTTGTGATGAGCTTGACCTACAAAATTAAGCATGCTATTAGCGTGGAGATTCCGACATTCAAGTCAATAGATTATATAAAGTTACGAGTACACAATCGGGTAGAGTTGAAGATCCAAAAGTCCCTTACCAAAGGGGCCTTTGGCAAGTATTTATTAGGACAGCGACCGCCACATGAAGGAAGACCGTTGATCATGGGAAATTCCGAAATCTAATGGTTATAATTGTAATGGCTGTCTAGGGAATTTAGTAAGTTCCTTCAAGCCACCCTAACGAGGGATGAACTCGTAGCCTTGTAGTGCGGCCTAACTCGAAATATACATGTGACTTTTTTATTTTCACTTACCTATATATATTTAAACGCAACAATACCGTGGCCTCTCGGCCACCAAATGTATAATGAATTATATTGTGTTTAGTTAAAAAAAAAAGAAAAGAAAAGAAAAGAAAACACAACAATACCGTTATTTTTTAAAAAAGAATTTTAATTATAATATTTAAAATAAAGTATAATTCCATCAATTTTTGAAGAATTTGAAACTAAACTATTATCATTATATTTGTAATACCTTATAAATAAGTATCACCCATTGATTAAAAGAGGTTATCATACTAGATTATAAGATCGTAATAGTTAATTCCTCATCAGTATAAGATTGTAATTTTTAGGTCAAGTGATTGAAATACTCACTTAATATATTTATTTGATTTATTTACTACTTTTAGCATGAAGTATTACAAGTGGCATCATAGCAAATTCTCTACCAGTATATGGACAATTTAAATCTAATTCTAGTTTAGAGACAATGTTCGAGTAGAGCAAAAATGCAACTTTTGGCATACTTTCAAGATACTCTATAGGTAAAGAGTATCTTAAATTGTATGCTAAAAAAAGGAAAAAAATTTGAGATCAATTGTAAAATCTCATGACAAGAACATTGCGTGTTTAGAGGGGTTGGGAATTGCAATACACCATGATTAAGTATTTTTATGGTACTAATTTATCATGCTATAATGGTGAATTTCTTATTAACGCAAAGTTGCAATCTTTAGATTAAGTAATTGAAATAGATTTATTAATATTTATTAACTTGGTTTATTTATTACTTTTCACTTAAGGCTTAGATAATATTTGTTCGATTTATTTTTATTACTACTTCCACTTTAAGCCTCTAGAACCTCGAATGTTTGGAAATGGTGATTTCATATGGCTATTTTATCTTTTTATTTCATATATCTTTTATAATTTTATTTAAGTGTAAAATAATAAAACATGAGATTTGAGGATCAATATTTAATTTTAAAAATAGAGCTAAACCAACATTAAGTAAATATAAGAGATTATATTCAATTTACTCCATGCATTATTACTACACAAATTTAACAATAAAAAAATGGATCTATTGGAAAAGAGATTTACTCGAAAATTATAAATGAAAAACTTTAACGTTATTGAATATCGATTATACATTTCAAAAGAACAAATAATTATAAAAAAGCTGAAAATTTCTTCATTTTACTATCTTAACGAGCCTCATTAATAGATATTGGGACAAGGCACCTATTATATAGAGTCTCGCGTCTCGGGTCTGATGGACGGGAATGAGATGGGTCTTGGAGGTTGACACACCAGATTTTTACTTTCCTTTTAAAATAAGGGTTCACTGTTTCCTGAGGCCTCCCGGGATCAGCCCGTGGCTCACGGATTTGTACCGACTGAGGACCCTTAATATTTTTCAATAACAAATTATGCAATATTGTAAAATTCGATTCCAGTGGTGAAAAGATCAAAAGCGAAAAAAATGAAATCAGATTTACTCGAAATTAGACTAAGATTAGATGAAATCGTTTTTGTGCTCGGATAAAATCAAATCGAGTTGAATCATAAAAAAACTATCCGAATTTGACACTGAAGTTAAGATCCAGTATAAAAGATGGAAAAAAGTGACAATTCACTTCATTTTCCAAAATTACAATCACATCAAAATACATAAATCATTCGATAAATTACGCCATCTAATCTTATATCATCTCGCCCTCAAGCAAAAGCTTCCAGTTCCAACTCAGATTTATTTTGTTGCTCCATTACGTCAAGAAAAACAGGGTCGACAGTCACGTGACTCTCCACGTGCACCTTGAACCCATAGTCCCACCACAACACCTTAGCTCTCCCATCAATACCCACCTTAGCATCAAGCACCATCTCTCGTCTCGCCACGTCAGCCAAGAACTTCCTCGCATGGTGAGCTAGCTCGAGCCCATCAAGCCGAGCCGGCAGCCGAAGCAACTGGCACGAACGAGGCCCCTGAGACCCAGCCGCTACCTCAGCCGACCCAAGAAGCGAGCCGTCGTAGTAGATGGTCATGGTGGTGGAGGAGTAATGGATGGGCACGATGTTAGGGTTGGTGGCGTGGACGGTCAGGATTAGCTCGGCGTCGAGGATGGGCAGGTTGAGCTTGAAGGAAGTGAGGCCGATGGAGATTAGTTGGAAAGTGGGGTCTTTGGGCTTGGAAATGAGTAGGGCCACCGTGGCAGTGGCAGTTGCTGCGCCGATTGCGGCGGAGGTCCAGCTCCATTTGACCTTTTTGCCCATCAAGCGGCGGTTGGGAGTTTGAGGAGAGAGATGGAGAGAGAACAGGAGTTGTGTTCTTCGGAGTTCGCCATCGCCAGTTGAGTCATAACTTCAAGTCAAAGGGCCTTTTGTGGTCATTGATTTGACTGTAATGCCCTTGGATGGCTTTTACTTTCAGAATGACATTAGGGTTGTAATTGGTACAAGTGGCCCGTGAGGGGATCAGCAATTATTTATTTATTTATTTTTGGAGTTTAAGCTGGATCAGCCGGCCGCATACTAATTCCTTCTAGTACCATGCTTCTCCTAATTCTATAATTTAATAGGGGAAAATCCTATAGAGATGATTATATCGAAAGTCCTAAGTTGAGTTTTAGGTGCTCTTTTATTTGTTTTAATGTGGCTTCACGTGGACGTGTTATGTAGCATGTCACATTACCTAAAATAGAAAAGAAAATTAGAATAAAATAAAGTACGCTAGAAATTTTTCTAAAATTTTTTAAATTTTAAACGAGTCCTTTCTTTGTGTTATTTCATTACCAATTAAGTCACACGTTTTTTTTAGTATTTTTTTATGATTTATGACTATACATGATACCATAACATAAGAGGCTTAATTAGATGTTAACATAAATATAAAAGATTTGTACAACTTGCTTAAAAATATATATAGTAATCTCATCTAAAAGATACATTAAAATAGCTTAAGACTAAATTAATGCTTGTATAGAGCTCAAGATTCAATTAGAAAAACAAATAAATATCTATTATAATTTTTAACGCCTTTATCGTTATTTTTGTATATAGACTCGAAAGTTCTCCCATTAAAACAAAAAGATAACTTCAAAGGAAAAGGCATAGAATAAATTGCTAAAAACAATTATAAGTGCATAGGTAGATAATTGTATAATATTTTTTCCCCTTAAATTAAGTTTAGGTTGATGGGCAGCAACTAAATAGGTCGTGCACAGCATTCATTCTGTCCCAACATTCTAGCCAAAGGCCCTTTCTATATAAAATGCCATGATTGCTTCAGATATGCTCGTATCTCATTTCAAAGTCTTTAGCCTCCTACAATAATATACATATTTCATGCCAATAATGAAGACGTCGAGCATGAGAGCGGTGGCATTAGCCCTCGGACTCTTGCTCGCAAACTTCATCGCCCCGTGCCACGGCGTGCTTCGGGTAGGTTTCTACAAGGGGAAATGCGGGCTTACAGATGTTGAGGATGTTGTTGCGAAAACCGTTAGATCCCGCTTCTCCAAGGACCGCACCATCATTGCTGCGCTTCTCCGTATGCAGTTCCATGATTGCTTTGTTAATGTAACTCTATGTTATAACCTTATTATCTTTTCTATTATCAAGTCCTAGCATGGTATTTGGATCCACATTATTATTTCATATAGAACTTATATTATATAATTATATAGGCTAATGTATGTGGAATTTAAGTTAATAATTTATTATCTTTTATAAACGCATTACAAGCACATGACATGACTTTGTAGTACTCAATAATGTTTGCTTAATTTGAGTTTTCATGATCTGTCATTTAAATATCACGATCGTAAAATATGTTTAGTTTAATAGAATAAGACTAAGAAAAGTACATTACCTAATTTGTATTTGGGCCTTTTTTATTTTTTTGGTATATGAATTAATTAATCTCCACTTAGACGTCACAAGTAATCAAGTTATATTATGAAGTATAATGAGATACAAGAAAATATTATTTTTTTAATATATATTTAAGTCCTATTTATTGATATTTTAAGATTCTTATTAAGGGTTAAAATATTTTTTTTTTAATTTTTTTTTATACTATTCGAAATTGATTAAACACTTCACGAAAAGCAATTGTATACAAACATATAAAAAAAAAAATTTATATTTAGTAAATCTTTTAAAACACCCATTAACATTTTTTTCACAACAGATTTAAAACTTGATCCATTCACTTATTGAATCCATTGACAAGGATGTGATGCATCGATTCTTTTAGATGGCAGCTCGAGTGAGAAAACCGCTGGCCCAAACCTAAGTGTGAGAGAATATGATTTAATTGATGAAATCAAAAGTGCTGTGGAAAGAACCTGCGCGGGAGTTGTTTCTTGTGCTGATAACTGATATTATTGTCATGGCTACAAGGGATGCAGTTGCATTGGTATAATCCTCCTATTATATCTTTCTTCCAATAATTAATTATAGAAAAACTATGATAAAAGCTCTTATAAACTTGGTATCTTAAAAGTTAAATATGTATAGTTAAGGTTTGTAATCATGAATAGCAAATTTTCTGATACGTTGGTTTGTTACGGGCTTAATGTGTTATAGAGTGGAGGAGGGAAATACAAAGTGCAAACCGGAAGGCTTGACGGTAAAGTGTGACTGGCCAGCAGTGTTGATCTCCCTTCTCCTACTTTGTCTGTGCGTCAAACTCCATCCGTGTTTGCTCGAAAGGGACTCACACGAACCGACATGACTGTTCTTCTAGGTACACACACACATATATATCTAATTTAAATGTCAGAAATTTTATGGTTTCGAATCGATAACACTTTTTTATCAATCATCTAATTGGTCATAAAAACTAATACAACAAAATTTTTAACATTAGATGATTGAGATGACCACATCGGTAAAACTTAAAATTCTTTATCTTAATGAAAGATATAGTATATTATTTTTTAAGGTTTTATTTCTTTTATTGCTGTCGTTTATATGGAATTATACCACCATTTTTTTTATGAGATCTTTCATACTCCACTTAGTTGAGTTTTTGTTGATATAAGGAAAAATCTTTTTATCCCTAGATGGGATAGTATGAAATTTAAAAGGATGTACCAATTTATCTAATTGGATTTTCATATCCCACTCTTGGATTATAAGTCCTTTTGTTATCCATGTATTATATTTTTTTATTAAATGAAATTCATCTTTATTAGAAAAAAAAGAAAGGAAAATCCCTTTTTGGTGTGTTAGCTCGATAACAAAGCAAAATCTTCTTTTCGATGTTTTTGTTCTTCAATACTAAAAAACTAGTGAAGCAAAACATGAGGATTCTTTGGGTAGTTTCCTCTGTTGTGGTATCAAGGTATTTATCCAATCGGATTGATCTATAATTTCACACCCCCTCCCTTTTTCATTTGATTTATATCTCATTAAGACAAAGCTATTAAATTAATTTAAAAATTGAAATTGGATAGAAACCAATAAGAGACAAGCCCACAATTCAGGAATTCATTTAAAAATGTTTTAGGCAATCTTTTTTCTATATAGTGTCTATTGCAATACTTAGATAGCGTTTGGTTACACAATTTTTGTGATATTAGAATAAACAAAAAATTTTGTTTCATGTTTAATTTATAACTTTACTTAGTGATTAAATAAAAATTAGACTTATGAGCTAGACAAAAGGTTCTTATTTTGTCACATTTACACCATAGTATAAAAATAAAATTCATTGGATAAAAAGAAAAAATATTTTGCAAGCTTGAAAATACCTCTTTATGTTATAATATTGAGTTAATTAATATTATTTTTATTAAATATTTTAAAAAATTATTTATTTTATAATATAAATAATTGATTTTTTAATATAAATTTTGTATCAAGTATTATACAAATAAAACATGGTATAATGAATTTGAATTATCCAATCTTTTTTATACTTGTTCTATTCAGTTTTTTTTATTTAGTTTAGTACTTATAACCAAACGCTTTCTTAGAATAACTATAAATATAATTATAAAACCATCATTTAGATTATCTGCATTAGTGTTAAATTTCTAAAACTATAACTAAAATGGACCATAAAAAGTAACAATATTAGGATTTTAACAACAGTTCAAAAAGCTTATGCATATAAATACGAAGATATAAAAGCACATTTTAAGATTATAAAAACACTGTCCAGTTCGTTCCAAACTACCGTAAAACTCTATTCACAAGTTTGACATGCCTAAGATGGGTTGTAGGTAGTCACACTGTTGGAAAAACACACTGCTCTCTAATCTAAGACCGTCTTTACAACTTCAGTGGAAGTAGAAGACCCAATCCAACCACGAGTCCTGCCCTAGTGACTACCCTAAGACGAAGGTGTCCTCGTTACTCAGTGTCGACAACCAAATCAATCTAGACCAAAATTCGACCAGTGCATTGACAGTCGACAACTCTTTCTACAAGTAAATCATGGCCCGTAAAGGAATTCTTCATATCAATCAAGCAATCGCAGTCGACTCGCTCACCAAATCCATTGTGTCCCAGCTAGCCAATGCCAATGACTTTGCCGGCCGGTTCGGTCGAGCCATGGTCAAATTGGGAGCTCTTGAGAATCCTCGTGGTGAAATTAGGACTAATTGTCGTGTTATTAATAAACATAGAGTTTAAATTATTTCTTGATTGATTAAAAAAATTAATATTCATGTTTATTTGTTGCTGTTATTATTATTATTATTAAAAAAAGAGAGGTTATTATTATTATAAAGATTGATTGACTGATGGGTTCATATATATTTTCTCTTTTCTTCTTACTTATTTTGTGTTTTCTTTCTTTCTTTTTTCCCCCGTAAATTTTGTTTTACTTTCTCTATATGGTTTTCTAAACTTAAAATGTATACTTTATTATTTAAGTACATGCCATAAAACTAAAGTGCTTATCAATTATATTAAAAAACATACTATGATTTATAAAAGACAGTGCGAATTGGCCATTTAAGTTTTTTTTTTTTTTTTCTCCAATTTCACTTTACATCATAATTCCTTTGCGGCCCCGGTTCGTTCTAGCCATGGTCAAATTGGGAGCTCTTGAGAATCGTCGTGGTGAAAGTAGGACATTTTTGGGTTGTTAACAAACGTAGAGCTTAAAGCTTAAATATTTTTCTTGATTGATTAAAAAAATCGATATTCATGTTTATTTGTTATTATTATTATTCAGAACATAGAGCTTATTATGATTATAAGGATTAATTGACCACTAGGCTCGAGGGGCTAGCCCGATTTTTTCGTTTATTTATATAAGCCAGTTGATTTAGATATCTCCATGCATAAGTTTCTTATATTTTTTTCTTTTTTCTTCTTGCTTATTTTGTGTTTTCTTTCTTTTCTTTTTTTCTTCGATAAATTTAGTTTTTTCTTTCCGTATATCGTTTTCTAAACTTAAAATGTATAGTCTATTATTCAAATACATACCATAAAACTAAAGTGCTTATCTATTATATTAAGAAACATACTACGATTTGTAAAAGATACTATGCATTCCTATTTCAAGTTCCTTTTTTTCCTTTTTGTTTTCTTTTTTTTTTTCCAAATTTCCTTTGCATCATAATTCCTTATGGTATATCCGAAGTGTTGTCCATAGAATTCTGCTGGTTGAGTAGAGAACGGTTGGGCTTTACGTAAGAGAGTAATGGGCTTGCAAATGAGAATACGACAAGGAACGCTAAGAAATCGTTCAACATGATTACTTCAATACTTAAGTTAAAATTGATTCATAAGAAGATAAATAAGTGAACTTAATGTATGCAAAGAAAGCTTAGTGAGTATAGAAGTAAAATTGGTTTACCGTTGGAGTGTTTAAGGCTATTTACAAAGGAAAGTCACTACGGATCTCAGAGTATTTTTGACATGTTGACACATCCACATAATCTATGTAGTGGTAACATGTAGTTTAGTGTGTTCTAGAATTGTAGGGACATGGTAATTGATTGGGTCTCAAAGCCTTATCTACATGTCCTGTAACCGTTATGTCCGTCTTGTTGTTAGGCTGATCATTTGAGGGTGCCAACTTGTTAAGAGATCCTTCAAGGAGGTTGGTTAATGAGTAAACCAGGTCAAGCACTAGTGAATCACATCAGTCATAAGTTCAATCAAGTTTGCCTAAGGTCGAAATAGGTTAGCATGAGCCTAAGAGACCCATGTCCATAATATCCTCTCAACATGAGGAATACTAGAAGTAGGTGTAACAAATAATAGCAAAGCAAAATTAAGAGATTGAGAACTAATAAGGCAAGAGGAAGCAAACCTTTACTAAGAAGGAAAAATATAATAATTTATAAGGAGACAAGTCACTCAAACCCAACACCCAAATATATTTAAACTCATAATCTAAGACACTCTCAAAATACTTTAAGTGTGTATTGTTAAATGTGTTTATGATGCCTTGGAGAAATGCTAATAGCCTATTTATTGGTGTCTCTAACATGGTTGATAGCGATGGTTGCCAACAATCTTAGTAATTACTCTACACTTATCAACCAATACATATAAAAAATCTCACCTAATACAACTAGAGAATTCACCTAACACATCTAGAAAAAATCTTCAATAAGTATAAATATGTGGCACAAGTTTAAGCCACATCACAATTTCATCTTGGCTTAAACTGCCACTACATAAGGGTGTGAATACAAATTAAGTCCATGCAACACTTAAACTTGGTTACTAGAAAAGACTTTGTTAATATATTAATTGGATTGTCTTCTATACTAATCTTTTTCGCTACAATGTTGCCTTGAGAAATCACATCACGCACAAGTGATACATAACATCAATGTGTTTTGTTTTCTCATGAAACATCCAATCTTTAGTTAAATGTATAGTACTTTAGCTATCATAGAAGACAACTGTAGGTGCTAAATCTAAATTGAACTTACCATATAAGCCCAACAACCAAATGGCTTCTTTGACTGCCTTAGCTACTACCATATACTTTGCCTCTATAATAGATTAAAGCAATTATAGCTTGCAAAGCTGACTTCCAACTGATACTACAATTACTCATGGTGAACACAAATCTAGTAAGTGATCTCTTTTTCCTAAGATCACTTACAGAGCCTAAATATACAAAACCAACCAAGCTTCCTAAAGTTCTAATAAATTCTAAACAAATCCAATAACTGTCTATTGAACCTTGCAAATATCTAAGAATCTATTTCACATCTTACTAGCGTAATTCTAAGATTAGCCATTGATGTATAGGCAAGTATATCCTATCAAATTGTAATAGTGGACTAAGTCCAAGTGTCGATCCCTTAGGGACTAGTATGATTACTAATACTTATTAAATCTTTATTATCTAACCGATAAATTAAATTTCATGAAGCTTAAAGAAGTAAATCTAGATTACTACTAAAACTAAATTAAAGATTTAACAAGATGAAATTCAAAAATTATCAAGAAAGCAATTCAATGAATTCAAGATACAACACTATACCTAGATTTTGTTTCCCTTAGATTAAACATGTGATTTTCTTAAAAATAATTTAATTTATTCTTTAATTTTTCTCGACCGAAAAAATTCTCTACTAAAGTTAATCACTTTCTCTAATCACTTTCTCAAACCACTTAACCCTAATCCTAGAATCACCTATTAGAATCTATTCTCAATAGCATAACCTAAGATTGCATTATTGAACAATAAATTCTCTACGCTTTAAATTGAAATCCGGAAGAATCTTACAAATTATCTCTAATCTTACGACAATTCTCAGCGATCTTATAAAAAATCTTTCGATTCTTTTATAAGATATCAAACTCTAAATTATTACCTACAAAAATAATAACATAAATCATGAAACAAACATAATTAAATCAAGAAAAGAATAAAGAACTAAGTTAATCAAAGAATTAAAATATCACATGAATAGATCTAGGATCCATAAAATCTAAATACCAAGATTGTACTTACTACACATCCTAAAATAATAATTTAAAATCAAATTATAGAAAACAATGGAAAGAATCATAATGAAATCCAAACAAAATTGAGTCTTGAAATCTTCATTTCTCTTTACTTTCTTGGTTATTCTTAGCTTCAAAAACTCTCCTAAGGTTGTGCATAAAAGTTCTCTCTCAAATAAACCCTAACAAGACTTTATATACAAAGAGCTTAAAAAAATTAGGTCTGCTAGAAAAAACACGACTAGGGACACAACCATGTCTTTTGGTCATGTCCTTTACTGTGCTTCATATTTTCACTTTTTAAACTGAAAACAACACAACTGACGATATGATCATGTCTTTTAGTTGTGTTTTAGGCTATGACAGATGAACATCAACTCCAATTTCACCTGGAAATAATACAGTCGTGTTAATTAACTGTGTTGATTTTTAAACATTCATAACTTGCTCATTTTAGCTTCAATTTGAGTGAAATTTGTTTCTATCTTCTTGTTTTCTAGCATAGATTATTTCAAAACATGAAAAAAAAAATACTCAATTAATTATTATTATTTAAAAATAAAATCAAATATCAAGAAAAATTCTCAAAACTCACTAATTAAAATATATACAATTAGGAACTCATCAGCCATATATTTGCTAACAATACTAACAACATGAGAAATTTCTAAAGTGGTACATATCGTAGCATACATCAAATTGCTAATTGCACTTGCATAAGGAATATGTGCCATATCACCAATCCCTTTTTTAATCTGAAGAGATAAGGCAACTAAAAGATTAAAGTAAGCAGCTAATGGAGTACTAATGTGTTTAGCGTTCTTCATCTCAAGAAGCTCTAAAACTTTCTCAATATAGTTTTTCAAAGTCAAAAATAACTTTCCTACCTTCCTGTCTCTATGGATCTTAATCTTCTTTGCCACTCCTACATCTTTCATCTCAAATTCGTCACTTAATAATGACTTTAACTTGTTGAATCTAGACATTATTCTTGCAGTAATAAGCATATCATCCACATATAGAAGCAAATAAACAAATAACCCATTAGATAATTTTCTAAAATAAACCAAATGTCATACATACTCTTAGAATAGCCGTGGGTGGTCATAAATGAGTCAAACCACTTGTAACACTACATGGGTGATTACTTGAAGCCATATAGAGATTTTTTCAATAAGCAAACATGGTCTTGCTTCCCTTCAACAATAAGACCCTTTAGTTGTTGCATATAAATAGGCTCCTCCAAATAGCTATGTGGAAAAGGAGTTTTCACATTTGCTTGCTCTAAATCTAAGTCACACATGGTTGTTAATGCATGCTAAACTCAAATGGAACAGTGTTTTACCATACATGAAAAAACATCATTGAAATCTACATGTAATATCTGACTATATTCCCTAGAAACCAAATGAGCATTGCATCTAACTCTTTTAGATCCTAGTATGAACACTTTCCTCTTGAAGACCAATTTGCATCTAACAATCTTCTTCCCTTATAGCAGCTTGACTAATTCCTAAGTGTTATTTCTATATGAAGACTCCATTTCTTCTTGCATTGCCACCACACACTTTTTTAAATTGATATTAAAAACAACTTCTTTATATGTGGATGATTCATTAGATCCATTGATCTCATCTGCTATTGATAAGGCATAAAAAACCAACTCTGCATAATCTGCGTACCTTGGTGGTATCCTAACTTCTCTTTGTCCCTTGCCTATAGCTATATTGTATGGAGCATTTTGTGAAGTTTGCTCAACTCCACCTGAATTAGATGGTCCATTTGCTTGAGAGGTTCCTAAAGTAACTTCTTACTTAGTTGCTTCCAATTCTTGTTTCTCTATAATGTTCTCCACTAGTTTTATGTCAGAAAACTTTGACTTTAGATTAAGCATTAACTGCTTATCAAAGGTTACATCTCTACTTATTACAGTTTTCTTTGTTTTAGGATACTACAACTTATAGCCTTTTACTCCAAATGAAAACCTAATAAAAATGCACTTCTTGGTACGTGGCTCTAATTTTCCATCATTCATATACATGTAAGATGGACAACCAAATATCTTTAAATCAAAATAATCAATAGGGTTACCAGACCACACCTCCTCAAGAGTTTTGCAATCAATTGGAATTGATGGAGATCAGCTCATCGGATAACGTGCCATGGATGCAACTTTTACCTAAAACTTCCATAGCAAATTACATTTGCTAGTAAACATTGTGCTCTCTCAATAATGGTCTTAATCATCCTTTTGGCAACTCCATTTTGTTGAGGGGTGTTCCTAATAGTTTGGTATTGAACTAGGCCCTTGTTCTAGCAAAATTGATTAAACTCACTATTGCAAAATTCCAAGCCATTATCCTTTTTGAGTCGGTTAATCTGCTTCCTGTCTACTTCTCAATCAAAGTTTTCAACAATTTGAACATGGTGAAAACTTAATTCTTGTGTTTTAGAAAGTAAACCCAAACTTTTCTTGAAAAGTCATCAACAAAATGTCAGTATGTATCTTGCGCCACCTCCTAAATGCACACGAAAAGGACCCTAAAGATCTAAATGAATATAATTTAGGGAACCTTTAGTTCTATGTGTGGTTTTTCTAAAGTTGACTTGTGTTTGCTTCCCAAAAACACAATGCTCACAAAACCCCATCTTTCCACTTTAACCACATAATAAACCTCTTTTACTCAATAATGTCATCTCTCTTTCACTCATGTGACGCAGCCTTATGTACCATAATTTAATGACATTTGTATTAGAAAATGATAAAGAACTTGTAGTAGTATCACCTGTAACCATAAGGCCATGTAACACATACAAATTTCTAAACTTCATAGCTTTCGTCATAAATAAAGTACCTTTTATTGCTTTCAAAACTTCGCCATTAGCTGAATACTTGCAACCATTTGCATCAAGAGTGTCTAAAGAGATGAGATTCTTCTTCAAGTCTGGAACATGGTGAACATCTATCAATGTTCTTGCGATACCATCATGTATCTTGATCTAGATTAACCCTTTACCAACAACTTGCAAGCAGCAATATTCCCTATTTAGGTCCTGTTTGAATTGTCTTTTTTCTTTTTCTTTTCCATTTGTATCTTATCTATATTTGATTTATATCTATTTAAAATTTGGTGTTTGGAAAATTATCTTATATATATTTTATCTATTTTCATTTTATAATTATAATAAAGATAGTGATTAGAGTATCAAAATTGAGAAATAAAAATTCACGTACTTTTAAGAAAAGTTTTGAAAAATATATTTTACATATTAGAAATAATTATTTTAATTTGTATTTTTGAAAAAATATATTTCTATCCTTTTGGTGTTTCATTTTTGCCAAACACAAAGATTTAAGTAGACACCAATAAGATGAAAAAAAGATGAACCAGCTTTAGAACAGTTCCTCTTATATAAGATTCATACGTTGAAAATTAGTCCCGATTAAGGCACATATGATAGGAAAAACCGGAGTCCATTATTCACTCATCCTTAGACCAATAATTAGCATCAATAGCGACTAGAAGAAGATCTGAATCAAACTACTTTACTGCAACGCTAGCCTTAGTAGATTTTCCTTTCTTATCATGATCCAACTGCTTATTCCTTAACTTAAAGTAATCGGATTTAATGTCTCCTTTCTTATGATAATAATTACAAGTCAAATTCTTATATCTAGACTTTAACCTTAGTCTTACCTTTCTACTGTTGGAAACCTTATCCTTTGTTCTTCCTCTCACAACCAATCCTTCTGTGGACTATCGCTTCTATTGCTATTAAATAACTCATTGTTGATGAGATGATTAGATGAGAGGTTGGATTTAACATCTTCTAAAGTCACATTAGTCTTACCACAAAGCAATGTTTCTTTAAAGTGTGAGCATAAAGAACACAACAACTTGAGCACTTGATCTTCATCACTAACTTCAACATCAACATTTTCCAAATATAAAATAATGGACGTAAAAGTTTCAATGTAGGACTTAATGGGTATACCTTCCTCCATTTGCAAGCTATAGAACCGAAGCTTCTTATGAGAGATTTCTCCATATAAAGTGACTCTAGTTTGACCTACAAGTTAACAGTGGTTTTCTTTTTGATGAGTTTCTTCAAAACTTGATTGGATAAAAACACCTAAATGGTTGATAGAGCCTTCTCATCCAATTTGTTCTTTTTTTCCTCTGTTAGGGATATTAGCATTTTTACCTTCCTCAGTAAGGCCTTATGATATCCGTGTTGACAAGGATATCATACATCTTAGAATCACAATCATATTTCTCAATCTCAAATTTTGTTACCATTACAAACCACTAGAATCTAAACTCTAATACTAGTTTGTTATAACCTAAAAATACTAGAAGTGATTATAATATATAATGGCAAAGCAAAATTAAAAGATTGAGAATTCATAAAGTAAGAGGAAGCAAAACTTTATTAAAAAAGAAAAATATAATAATTTACAAAGAGAGAAATCACTTAAACCAAACCACCAAATACACCCAAACTCACAATCTAAGGCACTCTCAAAATACTTTAAGTGAGTATCAAATGTGTTTGTACTACCTTAGAGGAATACTTTATGGCCTATTTATAAGAATCTCTAACATAGTTGGTAGTAGTAATTGCTAACAACTTTCGTAATTACTCTACACTTACTAACCAATAAATATAGAAAAATTTCACCTAATACATCTGAAAAATTCACCCACTACATCTAGAAAAAATCTTCAATAAATATTATCGAGCAGAAAATTTTGTTTCTCTCTTTTCTTAACTCGATTTATATTAAGCCTAATATGTTTAAAATCAATCTTGACTAGACTAAGAAAAGATTTTACATGAAAAAAGACTTTTTAAAAAATGGAATCACCATCCGATCAACATTGGGAAAAAGTAAAACTAGGGTCCTTGAGTAGATAAACTCTAATTTGAACTATTGGCTTACTATTCTTCTATAAAAAAAATATATATATATTTTAAAAGAAGAAAAAAAAATGCTAGGCTCGAAGGCTAACATATTTTAAAACCTAAAAGATTTTATAAAAGAAGTCTATAAAGTAAGCGAACTTTTGATGATTTTTTTTTTTTAATAAAAGAGCTTAATTTTAGAGAAAAAGAGAAAAAAAAAATTTAGATTTTTTTAGGGCCACCCAAATTGTCTACGTACCTGCTAACCAAAATCAAAACCACGTAATTCTAAAGTAATTTTATAAAATTTTTAGTGAGTTAGTTCATTTTATTTGGAAAAATATTCCACTTTAAGTATATACATATTGATTAGTTTATTAAAATATATTCTTTTTTTGGTCCAATTCTTAGAAAAAAAAGAAATCCATAATTTATAAAAAAAAAAGTCCATTTAGATTTTTATTTAAGAAAAACATTTTTCTTAGGGGGCAAAACTTTTTTTTTTTCAAAAAAAGAAAAAGGAAAAGCCCTTTTTGCAAAAAAGAAACCCATTTAAGACATATATATTAAATAAGTTGCATAAATCACAAATAAATAAAAAAACATATAATATTCATAAAATCACAAATATATCATGTTTATTATTTATATACAAAAATTTAAATCAATTCCATAATAATCTCTTGTTCAAACATCCATTACATCAACATGATTAATCAAAATAATTAATTTACTAATTTAACTACATGTCAGACATCTATTCTATATTATCAAAACACCTGATCACATGCCTAGACACATATTCTATAATTTACATGTTCAGACATCTATTCTATATTATATAAGCATAATTCATGACAAATATTTTACAATTTATTTAATTAAAATGCCTGAATTAATTACAATTATTAAGACATATATTCTATATTACATAAACATAATTTATGGCAAATACTCTATAATTAATTAATCAAAACATCTAATTCAATTAAGATAATCAAGAATAATCCCATATTTAAACATAATTCATGATAAACATTCTACAATTCATTAGATTAAAATACTTAATTTAAACAAATCAATCAACCATGCGACTATAAAAAAAAAAATCAATTAAGAACTATGAATACTACATGGTCATTATATTATAAAAACAACAAATCGTATTAACTTATATTACAAAAATTACATCAAACAAGTTTTTTACATACACAAAAACATGATTTCTTAATTATTTATTACACAACATAGATCAAACACACAAAGAAAATAAGAACAAACAAAAACTAGCATAGGTTCAAGAAGCTTACCTCACACAATAACAAATTAATTATCAGTTTTATGACCTTTTAGGCAGTTTCCAGCAAGGGAAGACAATTCCCCACCAGGTTGAGATGATTCCTGACCCTTTACTTCCCAAACTTAGAAACTCCTTCACCAATTTATAGTAAAATCATACTCCTTACCTTTGACTTGCTTAAAAAAAATCAAGTTTTCACTAAAATCCTAAAACTGAAGTGTATAGCAAATACTTGATAATTCCCTTAATCTAATCTATCTCTTATACAATTATGTGCTTCGATGTGTCTAAGGGAGGTTTATTCATAGTGTAGACTCGGGATTCTCAACCAAGAAACTTCCTTATTTTATTAGGGAATTAAATCAAATTGCATCTTCAAGGGTTTGGTTCGTTTTTATTTTTCCTTCCCTTTTTTTGTTTGATTTTGATGCATTTTCTATGTTATTGATGTCAACCTAATCAGACAAAATCAGTCTCCTACATCTCATTACCAATTACAAACATTAATTACATAATGGGGTTGTATTAAGAGATTCAATTTTTCATTTATTTGAAGATGCATGCACAAAGTAAGACATCTTCTTCTTTTTTTTTTTTGTTATTTTTCATTGGTGTATTTTTCCTTTATTATTTTCTAAGATTTTGGACTCAAAATATCATATATGTGTTTCCCTTTCTATTCCATATTTTTTCCTAATTTTAGGATACAAAAAATTTGATTAAATTGGGTATATTTTTAGGTAAGAAAATGCCATATTTTTTAACCTTCCTATTTGCAATATTTCAATGCACCGGGAGGAAATAGGAAAGATGAAAGAAGAAGGAAGAAGGAGGGGGGTAGGTTATGGGGTGCTCATGTTACGGACCTCCCGAAATGGGCCATTCTTAGGAGGTTCCTAAAGCCCAAAAACGAAAGCCCAAGCCCACTAAAAGCTTATAGATGATAAAGAGCTCTAGAAAGTTCCAGAGGAGTCCAGAATCTTGTATAGTAGTAGATGGGGGTAGGTGAAGGTAGTAGTTAAGAATCAATTGTAACCATTAGATCGAATTGATCTTAACCATTAGATTGTAAAGGCTCTCTGTATATATAGGGGTATTCCCCTCAGATGTAACACACAAGTGATTGGAGTGAATACAATATACTATCAGAGTTTCTCTCTCTACTTTCTCTCTCTAACATTGTGAGTGTGTTACAAGCTGACTTAGCCTTCCTTAGTGAGGTCAGGAACGCTGAGTGCCACATGGGGTCGAGCGACGGAATCCACCCATGACAAGTGGTATCAGAGCCTGAAAAAAAGAAGCTTCTTGTGGAGAAAATGTCATCCGAAGGAGACAACAACACTTAAATGGTCGATGAGTTGGCTGACTATGATGATCGCCGTGTTACCAGACAAAGGACTAGGTCCTGGGACTTGCTGAACTCCCTCCTTAATAGGATGGATAGAGCGGAGTTAAGCATTGCTGAAGCGAAGGAACAATTTGATGAATCACAAGGCAACCTTGAAGAGATGGAGGAAGAACTTCAAGGCAAGTTGCAAGGAGCATCGAATCAAGCCATTGATGAGCTAAAGTAGCGTGACGAGACGATTGAGGGGAAGAATGAAGTACTCCAAGCTCGAGTCATTGCTTTGGAAACTAAGGAGAAAGGTTAAGAAGCCAAGATGGATGCTATAATGGCGGCCATGCGCCAGGAGATTGAAGAACTTAAGAACCAACTAGCAGCATGTCGGGCGGCAATGGTAAGTGGAGTGACCATCCAGTCTGCTCATAGGATCGATGTCCCCAAGCCCGAACCTTTCAATGGGATACAATCCGCTTGGGAGGTAGACAACTTCCTTTGGGGAATGGAACAATATTTCAATGCTGTAAGAATCCTGGATGACCTCGAAAAGGTACGTACTGCTGCCATGTATTTGAAAGATTCTGTTATGGTATGGTGGCGTAGGAGGGCAAACGAAATCAATACTTGGGTAGCTTTGTACATGAGATCAAGGGGCAGTTCTCTCCCCAAAATGCTGCTAAAGAAGCAAAGGTGAAGTTGCGTCACCTAACTCATAAGGGTGACATCAAGCAATATGTGAAGGAATTCTCAGAACTAATATTGGAGATCCCAGACCTTAACCAAGATGACGCTCTAGTGATGTTTTTAGATGGTCTGGAACCTTGGGCAAAGTTAGAACTAGATCAAAAGGGAATAGAAGACATCTATAAGGCCATAGCAGTTGCTGAAGGCCTGACGGAGTTCAAGAAGACAGAACATAAGATCCCAATAGGAAGGTGGAAGGGGGGAGTTGAGAAGGAAAGGAATGGGAGTTCCTTAAGAGGGAAGCCTAAGATGGAAGAGCGGAATAATGATCGGGGAAGGACTCGTGAAGGAAAAGATGGGGAACGATGGAAGCCTCGAGAATTGAAGTGCTATTTTTGCAATGGGCCCCATTATCCTAGGGAATGCCCAAAGAAAGAGCGGTTGGCAGCAATTATGGCAGATGAAAGCTCTAGTGAAGAGGATGGGGCCAAACTGGGTTCGGTATGACTACTTAGTGTTATGAAAATGCAGGAGAAGCGAAAGGGGTTGATGTACACTGAGGTAATAGTTGCTGGCAAGAAGTTAAATGCCCTTATTGATACAGGGGCATCTCATCTGTTTATCTCCGACGTAGCAGCAAGTAAGATTGGAATAGAGGTGGAGAAAACCAAGACATGGCTCAAGACGGTAAACTCAAAGGAAGTCCTTACTACTGGAGTCGCCAGGGAGATAGAGCTCCATATGGGAGGGTGGAAAGGGAAAGAAACCATCGAAGTAATACCTATGGATGACTTCGAATTTGTGATTGGGATGGAATTCTTAGATCGTATAGATGCACTTATTGTTCCTCGTGCAGACTGTATATGTATTCTCGAGACCAACTCTCAATGTGTGGTGCCCGTTACGAGGAAAGCTGGTCAAGTCACAAAATTTCTTTCCGCTATGCAACTAGCGAAGGGTTTAAAGAAAAATGAAGCTACGTACCTAACTACATTAAAGGGGGAAGAAGAGACAGGGGATCAAGAGATAATTCCACATCGAGTGGGGGAGTTGCTAGAAGAATTCAAAGACATCATGCCTAAAGAGTTTCCAAAGAAGCTATCACAAAGAAGGGAAGTGGATCATGCGATTGAGCTAAAACTAGGTACAAAGGCCCTTGCAACTGTTCCTTATCGCATGCCCCTAAAAGAATTAGAAGAATTGAGGTGGCAATTGAAGGAGTTGTTGGAAGCTGGATTCTTCCAACTGTCAAAAGCACCTTTTGGAGTTTCAGTTCTCTTTCGGAAGAAACACGATAGGCCCCTCCAGGTGTATATTGACTATAGGGCCTTAGATAAGGTCACTAAAAAGAATAAGTATCTTATTCCTTTGGTATCAGACTTATTCAATTGAAGGGGAGAGGCAAGATACTTTTCAAAATCGGAGCTACGACTGAGATATGGAGATGAGTCCAAAAACACTTGCATTATAAGGTATGGTGCATTTAAGGTTCTTGTTATGCCAATGGGGCTCATAAACGCCCCAGCTACTTTTTGTAGTCTTATGAATAGGGTATTAGCACCATTCTTGAATCATTTTGTTATGGTTTACTTGAATGACATCATGAATTATAGCAAGCCTATGGAAAAGCCCTTAAAGCATCTTCATATAAATTGCTTAGCCTTAAGGGAAAACGAGTCATATGTAAAGCTGGAAAAATGTACCTTTGCAAAGAAAGAAGTGACCCTTTTAGGGCATGTAGTAGGAAAGGGGAAGATCAAAATGAACGAAGAGAAGATACAGGCCATTCGAGAATGGAAAGAACCTACTAAGCCCACCGAATTGAAGGCATTTCTTGGCTTGGTAAGTTATTACAAAAATTTCATATGTGGATACTCTTGAATGGCTACCTCCTTAACGGATTTACTCAAGAAAGATGTCTTATGGGTATGGAAGGAAGATCGACAGAAGGCATTTGATACCCTGAAGGAACCAGTCATTAAAGAACAAGTTCTTACGCCCTCTAATTTTGGTGAAGTATCTGAAGTATGCATGGATGATGGTGATTATGCCATTGGTGAGGTTTTGATGCAGGAAAACCATCCAATGGCCTTTGAGAACCGAACGTTGAATGATACAGAGAGGCGATACTCAGGAGATGAGAAGGAAAAGATTGCTGTAATATATTGCCTTCAAGTTTGGAGGCACCTTGTAAGTACAAGTCAGTGGGGCTGGTCTAAGTTATTGGATGTCATACAGCTCTCTTTTAATCTACAAAAGAATGAGTCCATTGGACAGAGTCTTTTCGAGATCGTCCTAGGAAGGCAACCCTTAACTCTTCATACAGTGGCAATAGGATATACGGGGTCCAGCCCTCCCGCCTATAAATTTGCAAGGGAATGGAGGGAAAATCACGACTTAGCTCGGACATACTTAGGCCGAGCTATCAAGAGAACGAAGAAGATGGCAGACAAGAAGGGGAAGCTAATGGAATACCAGGTAGGTGACCAAGTGCTTGTTAAGTTACATTTGATACAATGTGCGAAGGGACAACTACATAAAGGTCTAATGAGTCGCTACGAGGGTCCATTCTCAATTGTGAAACGAGTGGGGCGAGTATCTTACAAGTTGGAACTTCCATCCAAACTGAAATTCCACCCGGTTTTCCACATGAGCATGCCAAAACCATCCTACAAAGATGAGGAAGACCCTATAATAGCTATATCACAAAGGGCCCCAATAGGAGTACGGGATTCATTTGATAAGGAAGTGGAAGGGATCATAGCTGATAGGCATGTGAAGAGACGTGGACAAACTTCCAGACATGAGTATATGGTAAGATGGAAGGGAAGACCAAAGAGGGAGGCCAGTTGGGCACTAGCCGAAACACTGTGGCAATTTAAAAACAAGATTCGACAATTCCACGATGAAGGAGCAACGAGGGCGTCGCCGGATTAAGCGGGGGAGAATGTTACGAACCTCCCGAAATGGGCCATTCTTAGGAGGTTCCTAAAGCCCAAAGACGAAAGCCCAAGCCCACTAAAAGCTTATAGATGATGAAGAGCTCTAGAAGGTTTCAGAGGAGTCCAGAATCTTGTATAGTAGTAGGTGGGGGTAGGTGAAGGTAATGGTTGGGAATCAATTGTAACCATTAGATCGAATTGATCTTAACCATTAGATTGTAAAGACTTTCTGTATATATAGGGGTATTCCCCTCAAATGTAACACACAAGTGATTAGAGTGAATACAATATACTATCAGAGTTTCTCTCTCTACTTTCTCTCTCTAACATTGTGAGTGTATTACAAGCTAACTTAGCCTTCCTTAGTGAGGTCAGGAACGCTAAGTGCCGCACGGAGTCGAGCGACGGAATCCGCCCGTGACACTCACGCGCTTATCAAATAGCATAGGGTAAGTGAGTGCCCAATTTTATTTTTATTTTTAATAATAATAGCGCCACGTAACACTAGTGTGACATACCACATCAGTGTATTATTATTATTCTTTTATGCATTTTTTTATTATTTTTCTATTATCCCCCTTTTTTAGTACTTATTTACAGAATTTTGAAAATTTTATTTTTTTAAGGTTTCTTGAAAATTAAATTAAAAACAAAACTCTAAAATTTTTGTGGGAAAAAATTGGAGTGTCTACAAATATAAATATGTGGCACAAGTTTAAGCCATATGACACCTTAAATTACTAGAGTTTATAAGGAATGATGATAACATAGTCATTGATTAATGATAGTCTTGATGCACTTCTTAGAGTCAAATTGATTTTTTTATGTAAAATTAAAGATAAATTTTTATCCTCTTTAGATCTTTAGATGTAGGTTTTCAATTAACAATAAATTTTTCCATTTAGAAGTGTTCTTTGACAAATGAAAGTAGACTTCTTAAGCTTTATGGAATAGGCTAACTTGTCTAAATTTTAGTTTGTTTAACCTTCCAATAGATTTTCTAGTTAGAGTAAAATTCGTATCCAATAACCTAATACACAACAATTACTCCTTTTGGGGCATAAAATGAATTTTATTTTTTTATTTTTATATTAGGCACTGTAATGAGGTGATTTTAAAGGGTTAGAAAGCTAGAATAAAGGGAACATTCATGAACAAGTTAAGAAATGGATTTAGTAAACTTGTTTTTTTTGTTTAACCCATGTCATTATGCTTATTCATTTATGGTTTTTATTAAAAAAGGATAAAGCTTGTTCAACTAATAGAATGAATATCTAGTGTCTGATTTATAGATTGTGATGTGTAATTGACTAATTGTTCTATTTCCAATCGATAGGTCATCAATAGTGATAGCACATGAAAAAGATTTCATTTTTATCACTATGACTAGTATGATAAAGGTTCGATTGATCAATTGATCCAATTATTTTTAAAGTTATAAAGTTTGTTCGATGTTGTTTATTGGTTAAACACTAGTGAAGAGCCTATTTCATTAGTATAATTTGAGAAATAAGGTAGTAGAGGATTAGTAATTTTATAAAAAGAGAAGATATTGTTGCCTTAATCAAAAGGGTAAGATTGAACCTTAAATTGAAGCTTTTGGTTATACATATGTTGATTTAGTTTCTTAGAGGGATGGTTGAGAGCCTTGCTCGATCATTAAACGCCTGTAAAATAGATTATAGGCAAGCAAAGAAGGGTGGGAGATTGTTTAACGTAATCACTTCAATGCTTAATTTAGCGAATTGTAGAGAAGAGAGAGAGAGCTTAATGAATGCTAAGAGAGTCTAAGTATATGAGAGCGTAAATATGTTACCCGTTGGCCCCATCCTCTATTTATAGCGGATGGGCCAAGCTAAGATTATAAATTGAATTACTGCATTAAAGTTGTGCTTCGAATATAGCGGAAGTAGGTTGGAGATAGTTGTCTTCTTTCCATTTCTATTAAATATTTTTGCATGGTTTGGTTAGAGCTTTATAGGCTTGGCCTAGTTGACTTAGGCCTTGAAGCCCAGGTCCTTAAGGACTTTGAGATCTTCTTCCAAGGAGGTCAGAGCCCATGTTGATCACTCATGAAAGGTCGGTAAGGCTTTCTCATGACTTAGCATTACTTCTATGGAAGATATTTGAGCTATTAGGAACTCTGTTTTAAGTAATAGCTTGAAACGAGCTTATAGAGCATGGTCTAAGACTTGAATAGGTTAGTCTAGCTTAAGAACCTATGTCTAAAATCATTTATCAATACATAATTTTTTTTTAAACCTTTTGACAATTTATTGATTTTGAATTTAACATAAACTAGCTTCTTTATCTCTATTTGAGACACTTCATAAATCATTGACTCTTAAAGGCACTATTAACTACTAGGTAGTAATTGGGAATGAGTAAGGTTTTTATTTAATTTTGTATCTGCTACTTCCAAATTCCAAATGTTAGGTCATTATGATAATATATGTCCTTAGTCAGGTAAGTGTCTAGAAGAAACATAAATTAAATAATGATCATTACTTATTGTTTTCAAATTAAATGAGTTTGTCTCCATATTATGGTACATTAGACAAGACCTACTAAAAGAGAACACCACCTATATGTAATTGTTAAACTTAGGCATTTGATTATATTTTTTATGAGGCAAAACAATTTGCTCTATATTTTTTTTAGAAAAGAATCTCAATAGGTGAATTTAAGAGTACTTTGGTTAGATCCTAGGTGTGAGCTTCGACTCAAGTCAATTAAAGTCATTGTACAGGAAGGTACTTGAATCAGAGCCTCAATGGAGCTCTTACACAACTCCGTAAGCTCCAACTCTCACCCATAAGCTCTAGTGCTTCTAGCTAGAAAAGTCATTGTATCATTCACTAATCACTATGTTGCACTTATAAGTTATATATATTCTTTAGAGGGAAAATATAATGGCTATTTGAGCCTAATTTCTAATTATCCAAAGCACAAGATTTAAGCTTATAATTTGTAAAACTTGGTCATTAAGGATTATATAAATTGTTTGTGAAGTCTTCTTAAGGAGGCAATGTGTGATTATGGAGAATAAGGGCAATCCAAATTCCATGTTAAACCCAACTTGTTTCTCTTATCCCTTCTCCATTGAATCTCAACTCATTTAATATCTAATAATATATATCAAGTTATTTGATTTAAACTTAGTCCATTTAGATACTTTAATAATTGTATAAACGTATAATTGGTGGATTCTCTTCAGTGAAGTAGTATAAATAATCCCTAAATGCAACACCTTTATTCCTCTTAGGCCAATTTGGTTATCGGCTAATAGTGAATTTACATATGGAGCAAAAACAATCAAGTCATTTGGTATTATCCAAACAAAGAGAGAGTGGTGATGTGTCAAGAAGGAATTGCTCGTTTTTACGGTTAATAAAGTCAATATCTCACAAAAGCTTGATTGGAAAGATAGTAACTCAAGTTCCATTCAATAAGATGAGTTTATCATTCCAAGTGACATGTTAAAAATGATTACGATTCCTTAATGATGCATTATGGATTATGTAATAAGAGACATAAAAAGGAGAAATGATTCGCTAACTAGTATATGCCACATGTAAGTGTGTGTAACTATCAACCAGGTACAAACACATAGATTTAATAGTAAGTATTTACCTAAAAATCTACTACCAATATAGTTACATATCTAAACATCACTATATGTATTTACACATGGTATGTACAACCATTGAATCTTTTTTTTTTTCCTTTTTTTCATAAAAAGGGATTCGAATCATATAATAATTGTACCATAATTTCTTGTTTTTCTTCGCCTCCTTTCCCCAAACAACTTTTAAGATGTTAGGAGCCTATTAATTGTAGTTAGACGGTTTCCTTGATATGCATCCACATGAAAGTGATGGACCAAGGGAGGTCCAATACCAGATATCTAGCGTGTCTATGATTTTTCACCTTCAATGACACTTTTTTCATTTTAAATCCATCGTGTTCATTATATTTGATTCAAAGCTGCTTCGGCAACTATATCTTAATATTGGAAATAACAAATAACGAAAAAAAAGTTAAAGAGGTTACTGAGGATGATTTCTACGATGATAATAATAGGTGGATTACGATGCCAAATAGCCAAGCTACATAATAGAATCTCCTTTTTTCATTCGACCCACGGTCAATACATTGTTGTCCCTGTACATATGGAGCCGGTCGTAATTGATCTCGTTGTCTAACAGGACATATAACGGTTTAGGACAGCTCGTTTTAGTAGGTCTCTTCGGATCTTGCCGCTCCTGCATATGCTGTCTTGCCAGGCTCAACATGTCTGAATATGCCCTAAATTTGATGCTTTCGGTTTTTACAATGAGAGCGCCTTACGATATTCCCAGAAGCAGCATGGCATACTTTTTATATGCTTACATCAGGAATTTTTATGTGCCCGATGAGCTAGAGTGATGATATTAATTGAAGAGAATTATATATATATATATATATATATAACTATAATTAAAATTGATCCTTATCTTTTAAAATTAATTTACAACTAGAATCTACGTTATTACTTTATGGAATTCAAAACCTGTATAGGTCTTTGGTTTTTAGGATATCCTAGAGGATCTATAAGTTTTTTCTTAACTTTCTCTTCTCAAATTTAAATTGAGTTTCATGGCCTTTATGCCTAAAATTATTATATTTAAATTACAAGTCAATATCGGTTTTAAAATAAGAAGTAAAAAAAAAAAACAATTTTAGACACAACAAATTGAAATTAAACATAGAAAATAACAGCAAACTACAATCTACAATCATAATACCAACTTAAATTAAAGACGCTTTATAGTCATTATTGTCTTCCCAAATGTTGGGTTATAAGGATAACTTTATTCCAAGTTTCTTTACAAAAGTTACTTTAACAATTTTTCTTTGTTTTGAAAAAAAAATTTTGTTCAACCTTGTAATAGCATTTTAATTCATCAAACTTAAAAATAAATAAATAAATAAAAGAAACTGTGTTTCATAGTTACCCGTTCCTTATCCATGGACATTTGTGCCAGGAAATGTGAGATAAACTAGCTCTAAGTCATAGTGGATTTAGATTGGATTTATATTATATATCCACTAAGCTTAATTGTATTTATTAAGTGATAAGTTTTTATAAGATACTCATCATTACATGTTGCAAAGGTGCTGGAGACACCATGACCTTAAACACATAAGGTATACATGAGGTTCGTGATTGGACATGGTATTATACTTACCTTATAAGGGTAGGTTTTAAAATATTTAGAAGCTAAATCTAGTTGACATTAAGAAACCAATATTGCTGTGGAGCTTAATTGATCATATGGATTTCAATAAATCACTTATTGATTTACATAACGTATTAGTACTATTTAATTAATCATACCAATATTAATATAATAAAATTAGTAAATGCTATCTAATGGACCATTATCTTAGCCCAATTAGATATGAGTAAGAACCCATCTATAGGGATAGAATACGTAATTAGTACGATATACAATATAATAAAAAAGATATGATTATAATATGACTATCTAATTATAATATAAATTAAATAATTGTAATCTCTATTCAATTTTATGTAACTCCTTTCCACAATGTTGATTGATGTAATATTCAAATCCTACAATGTTGGGTTTATTCATTTATAGAATTCAGTAATATCATAAGTAAGAGAAAAGTTTTAGTAATACTACTATTTTATCATATCAAGAAACCAACCGAAAAATAATCAAGGCTTCAAAATGTTAGCTTAATAAATTTGTGAGCCTAATTAAGCTCAAACCAATTATAAATATCAATTGAGTTAGAGTCGAGTTTAAATATTAATATTATTATAATTAAAAAAATATAATTTAGATAAATTAAACTTAATTAAATTAACTTTGGACTTAAAATCTCAAACTCTCAATTGAATTAGAGTTAAGCTCGACTTAGAGCTCAAAACTACGATGTTTTGATTTGATTTGATTTGATCCATTGACAATCCTTAGGAGGTATAATTTTACATAATATGTCGTATAGGTATATTATTAAAAAAAAAAAAGAAAAAGAAAAAGAAAATGTAGTGTCCTCGACATAAGTTATATCCCAATGAGAAAAGCATAAATCGCACAACAAGATAAAAATAAGAGAAAGACTTTGTAGTTTCCACATATCCACTAAATGTGTGCCTGCAAAATCAAATGTTATCAACTTATAACTTGTCCAATAAACGCATTGCTTTCTCCTTCAATTCTATACAAATATCATCACCTTCAACAATTTATAAATAACTCAGAAGAATTAAAAACTAAAAACTTTCCTAAACAAACAATGGCATCAATATTGTTTACCTCTCTCCTTTTACTTCTGGCAGTAACTTCCTTAGTACTAGCCCATTTCGCCGCCGCGGGAGACCCCGACATACTTACCGACTTCACTGTGCCCTCAAACGTGACCTATGTAGATGGTAACTTTTTCACCTATACAGGGATGCGCGTGCTGATGAACGCGCCACCTCCTACCGCGTTTAAGATCTTGAAAGTATCCGTTGCTGAATTCCCCGCCTTAAACGGCCAAAGTGTCTCCTATGCCTTTCTTCAATTCCCCGCTGGAAACCCTAATCCGCCGCATATCCATCCTCGCTCCGCGGAGCTCCTCTTCCTAACCGAGGGATCACTCCAGGTCAGCAAATAATTTTTCATCCATGAAAACCAGCTTTCCCTTTTTGTCATGTTTGAAATTTCCATTATTATTATGATCCAACTGACAATTGAAAATTTTTCTGCTATTATGTGTGTGTTTGTTTCATGAAAAACGTTTTTTATGAGCATTTTGACATTAGCTATAATTAAAATTTTCCGATTCATCAGATATAATGTCATAAAAATCTCAATATATCACAAATATTAGTGAGTTTTAATAATAAATGATGATAACAGAAAATAATACTAGCAAATAACTTCTGATTTTAGTCGATAGCAATCACGGAGAACATGAATGGAAAAGTAGGTAAAAAGAATTTCATTTTTTAAGAAATAAAAATCATATTTCTCTCTCTTTTGTGGATGAAACTATTAAGTATTTGTTTTGTGAAAAACGTTTGATGTTAGTTATAACAAAACTTTATGATTCATTAAATATATTAACATAAAAATCTCAATTTATTGCAAAGATTAATGACTTTTAATGATAAATGATGTTGACAGCCGATAGCTTTTGATTTTAGTGGTTATGGCTTATGAGTCATACAGAATATGAACAGAAAATGGGTGAAAGGATTTCCCTTTTTAAGAAATAAAAATCATGTTCCTCATTTTGGATATTTGCGATATGGTTGATGAACTCTGGCTATTGTAATAGCTACTGCATGTCAAAAACTTATTTTTCTCTTCTTCTTCTTTTTTTTCTTTTTGCTACAACATTTATTATTAGAAAAAATATAATATTCTATTTATTAATCATTTATTGATGTTATTTAATAATGTTTTAGAAGGTGGATATCAGAGTAAAGTATAAATTTCATATTGAGTATGAGGTAGAAAGATATAACATGCCTATATTTTTTTCCTATGAAAGTAAGTTTCAAAAAATCTGTACTTAAAACTTATCCTATAACGTTAATACAAATCTGAAATCTACTCAATCAAGCAGGATCCTTAAATAGCACGTATTCGCTTAATAATATGATATGATATGTTTGTCTACATACAAGACAATGTTGTGTTATATTAGCGGTATTTTTTGGCTAATCATTTTAATATCCTATTATTAGAAAAAATATAATATTCTATTTATTAATCATTTATTGATGTTATTTAATAATGTTTTAAAAGGTGAATATCAAAAAATCTATACTTGAAACTTATCCCATAACGTTAATACAAACCTGAAACCCACTCAATCAAACAGGATCCCTAAACAGCATGTATTCGCTTAATAGTATTATATAATATGTGTGTCTACATATGAGATAATGTTGTGTTATATTAACGGTATTTTTTGGTTAATCGTTTCAATATCCTATTATTAGAAAAAATATAATATTCTATTTATTAATCATTTATTGATGTTATTTATTAATGTTTTAGAAGATGGATACCAAAGTAAAGTATAAATTTGAGTATGGGGTAGAAAGATATAACATACCTATATTTTTTTCTTATGGTAATAGGTTTCAAAAAAATCTGTATTTGAAACTTATCTTATAACGTTAATACAAACCCGAAACCCACTCAATCAAGCAGGATCTCTAAATAGCACATAATCGCTTAATAATATGATATAATATGTGTGTCTATATATATGAGACAATGTTGTGTTATATTAGCAGTATTTTTTTGGCTGATTGTTTAATATCCTTTTGATACCGATTTAGAGTTGAGCGCTTAAATAACGAGGATGTAAAAATATTAAAAAGATAAAAACACATAATAGAGCAAGTACATAATAATATATAGATTGGATATGGATAAAATCAGTAAAAGTTTGATAAAAATTCAAAATCATTTCATGTGGAGTGCAGGTTGGATTAGTAGACACCACCAACAAGCTCTTCACCCAGACAATCGAACCAGGGGATATGTTCATTTTCCCTAAAGGATTGATGCACTTCCAATATAACCCAGACAGCGAGAAACCAGCATTTGCAATTTCAGCCTTTGGAAGCGCAAATGCTGGAACAGTGTCATTCCCGGTGGCTCTTTTCGCAGCCGGTGTCGACGACAATGTTTTGGCTAAATCGTTTTAAGACTGATGTCGTAACCATTCAAAACCTCAAGTCTGGTCTTGCTCCAAAGGCCTGAGACATGCTAGGAGTTCAATGTAAGTTGCTGTTACAGGAATGCTTGTACTCAAAGTTGAAGTAATGTTGCTGTACTACGTACATGTATTGCTTTATTATTTTCGTTTTTTAATGGTCTCAGAGATGCCCAGACTCAGATTAAGTGTGTGGTGTTATTGTATTGGTAACAGCTACGTAAGCAATAAAATTTCCTTTCGACTACAATGAAAATACTTAGCGTACGTGCACTATGACATTGTCCTGAAGCAATGGGCTTTTCAAAAGCAGATTTCGATTTCACAATCACTATCTTAACTTTTTTTTTTTTTTGTTCTTTTTTACATCTTGATGATAGATGAACCCAATCTACTTGAAGACTAAGTCTGGTTGTCTAGACCTCTTACAATCTCGGTGTTGAACCTGATTCATTGGTTGACAGCGCAACCAAGATAGGTCTAGGGAGGAGATAGCTTGACCTCGAGCCATACTGATAACTTGGGTCCTCCTACCCGGGTTGACCACTAAAGGAAGTGCCCGAAGAACCTCCCAATCTCTAGCCTTCAAGATGCATGATATAGCAACCCAGCATCATGGTAAGACACGACCCTCCTCTTAGGCCGTACAATACCATGGCACTTCAAATATATAGGATGTACGGCAAATCAAAAGCTTTAAATGCAATGGGATTAATACAAGATTCAAAAAAGGTGTGTCGTTAGAACTCTATTAAAACGTACAATCAATATCAAGTTTCATGCAAGTGTCTAAGATGGGACATTCAAAATTATGAGATACTAACTCTCCTATCTAACTTTCCTTTCTATATATACAACCATACCTCAATATGGTAGGGTAAGTTCACTAAGCCTAATCTTCTCTCCTTACTCTCTCTTTATCCCACTAAATTGACTTAAATATCAAAGTAATCACCATAAAGTAATCTCTCGCACCCACTTAGATTAGTGTTGATTATATATGCCAACCTTGAGGTCTTGAAATCTTATTTGCCCGTCCATCAGTCTTCAAAAGCCCAAAAGTCTCTACCAACAAAGATATAAGAAGAACATACCTTAAGTTTTAAATTAATTTTATGAAGACGGAACCAGCCTTGTGATTATGAGAGGACTTCGCTAAGCCAACAAAATGTAAAAGATAACATTTTTTTCCCTTCATAATCTCCTTAAGAACAATGAAATAGATGAAGCGCTGCTAATTTTGTCTTCATAAAGTTAAAGTTAAAAGTTTTTCTACTAATTGAGTATTAGGGTTTCAAATTTTAAGGGTATGGTTTTACAAATGTGAAAGAGAAGAGGAATGGAGTCTTGACTTTTAAGGTTTCAATTGAGAGAAATGGTTTCCAGTGTGAATAAGGAGATGAGTGATTTTTAGTCTCTTTGTTTTGTTTTGATATTATGTGCATGTTTTTATTTAATTTTGGCAACCTATTTTTATTTTATGAATGATAATGTGGATATTTTAAGTACATGACTAGCATTTCATTAGCTGATTATTAATTATTGAATTTAAAATTTACATGTGCGGTTATGTCATTAGTTTATCATGGTGATAGGATTAATAATGGATGATGAAAATAATATAGGTAGTAATGGTAGCAACTAAACTTCCATTTGGATATACAATATAACTATTTGAAACTTGAGGTGCAAAATTAAAAAAATATGAAAAGTTATGGTAATAACTACAGCATTGTCCCTAGAGATTTATGGGAGGTTTAATATCCAATTAGACGTGATAGGGGTGTTAATAAAATTTATATTAGTTACAAATGAAATAGATAAGTCTTTAAGTAAATCAATATAAGAAGTAAAGTATGAATGGAAAAACCAATTGGAAATTTCTAAAATATGCATACCTTTTACAAACTCAACCCCTAAATCTTAACCATCATCCATCATTTCTACCCCGAGATTCTAGCAATCATACTTATATTTGGCTTAACGACTAACCCTTTGCCACTTAACCCATGCCATCTAATTGACTAAACCATCAAACTCGACAAACCATCTAACTTGGCCAAACAATCAAATTTGTTGAACCCATTTGAGTCGATAAACCCATCGAATTTCTTTGAGCTATTTAACTTAGATTCCATTTACTCGTAGTTGTAGATATGTTACTAATAAGTGGTTTGCTCAAGGTTATGTCGGCTCACAAGTGGTTCATACCAAGGGCATTTGTGATTCATTTTGGTTTGGTTTAAAGATCAAACCATACATCATTTAAAGTGGTTTGGTTAAACTACTAATGAATGAAACCACTTATAGCACTTTGAGATTTTAGATCGAACTATTTTATATATGGTATGATTTGATTCAGTTTTATCACATTTAACTTTATACAATTTATATATGTCACTATGACTTTTACTTCTATAATTCAAGGTAAGATTTCAAGATAAAAACAAAATTGGACTATAATTGCACATGTATATATAAAAAACAAAAGAAATATGGAAAATTATTTTTCTCAAATAAGCTTAGCTTGCTAGTTAAACTTATTTAATGTTCCCTATTAAATCATGCACATCACATAATAACTAAGTTAAAAGGAAAATAAATTAAAAAATAATAAAATACCAAAGCACTTGCTTGGTTGCTCCTTGATGCCTCATGGCAATGCCCACCCACTCTATATAATATTGATGGTTTATTAAAAAACCTAAAATCAATAAGCTTTAAGTTAGCATGCAAAAATTATAAATTAATTTCTTAGTTCACAATTAAAACAATAGAGTTCAAACAATTAATGAAAAACAAACTCATGTCATATCTAACTTTTAAGCCCCTTATTCAACTTCAACCATGTTGCTTACTCCATTTCTAATATTGAAACACTATAGGCAACTTAAAATAAAGAGGAAAAAGTGGTTTTTTTTTTTTATTTAAGTAAGAGGTAGTTTAGTTTAGGTTTAAGCAATTTGGTCTAATTTTAATTGTATTCTAAACAAATTGAATCGTGAATCACATTAAAATGTACAAAAGAATAATATTTGTGGTTCAACACGATTAGTTTGTTTTTTTGTTCAATTTAATTCTATTAATAACCCTAATTTTTATATAGGTTCTAAGTGATTCACTTGTAGGCTTGTAGATGAATTAGCCAAATCAATATGGGTTTATAGATGTCTCATTTGTGGGTTCACTCATGGTTTGCATGTGGCTCATGGTTTAAAGGTAGTTACAAGTAGCTAATGACCCAGGGTTCATGGCTTGCAATACATGACTTGTTTACGGAGGTTATGGGTTTAGAGGGTATGGTAGGTCCCACAATAATATTAGGCAATAGTAAGGTGGAGGTTATGGGTTTAGAGGGTACCGTAGGTCCCACAATAATATTAAGCAATAGCAAGGTGGGTCTACAGTGTCTCATAGCTAGAGATAGTCATAGAGTGGGACAATTAAGGATGAACAAGTGTAGTTAAGAGAGAAACATCGTGTGCCAAACTTTGTAGATATAAAGTCTAAAAACATGAAATCCGAACCTATCATGTGATCATTTAGAAAAAACCTAGAACATGTACCTTATAACATCTACATGTCCAAGGAATTTTGTAGAACATATGTGAGTCCTGTAATTTTTTTTTTCTTTTTTCCTTTGTACCTTTTCTAAGGTTAAATATTATTAGTCACTTATGTCTAAATCATAATATTCAAATTGCAAGTATTCAGTGTCATGGTTGTAGAAAAGCAACCCCAATTGAGGGTGTATAGGACACGTGCAGCTTGGGCCTTCTCTGCAATAGTTTTTAAAATACACTTTGCGTTGTTTAAGGATAATTCTATGTAAAACTCCATGTTTTGTAATGTCACTTCTTTCTATCTTAAATTTTATTGTTATTTTATGATTTTTTGAAAATCTATTGAAATATTTATTTGATATTAATTTTTAGTCATTATTTCTATTAAGAAATTAGAATATAGAAAATATGATTTAAAATATAAATATTAATATGTTCTTCCTATTAAAATAATTATCATCATTACATTAATTTTGCATTTTGATGATAATGAAAATATAATATATATATTAAGAATTAGTGTTTATTAATTTATAGAAAGGATAAATATCAAGGCTTTTGCAAGGAGCAGCTCACTGCAAGAAAAGGCTAATATGCTCTTAAATAAATTATACCAAAGCTCATCCTTATAAAAATGTAAGACTCAATGGATGCACATTATGCCATGACCTGCTCATCAATGTCATTCTTAATGTAATTAGCATATGTATACTGTCATGTAACATCTCCATTGTGATAGATAGAGGTCATTAGAACGTCAAATTGGGTATTGCTATGTAGATGCACTTGCACACAAAATGTTAGGGCTGATAGATTCAGCTACTTGCCTCTGGTTTCAACAAAATAATGGCTAAGAGAGATGCAAAATTCTCTTGTACAGTTGATAATTTACATGTCCAATGTATCGGTAACATTTTCTCGTGCGGATGGATGATATAGACAATGAACCGCCTGCAGTTTTTCCAATTCACTACATCTCAATTGGAAAGAGAGAGACCCTACTTGTGACATGAAATAGAAAGTGAAGAGTTTGCACCTTTTCAGTTTCTTGGATGAAAGGAACTGTTGTCGTTTTCATCAAGTATGAGTTTGACCCCGTTGTTCTTGAGAGCATTGACCACGGACCATATCTTCGTTCTGTTCTTCAAACCTTTCTTTTCTATTTCTCTTTTTATATCAACATGGATACCTCTTCCAAGTCCCTGTTCAAGACCCTCGACCTTAAGTCGCATGGCCAGCACTTCTCCAATAACACCTGCTGCTTTGGCATTGCATGATCTTCCACATTCAAGTGAGTTTTTAATTGAGTGTTCAACAGTCGATGCTGTCACTACAATCCGTCCATTGTTACGATCCACGACATTTGCTGTGATGTACTTTAAGGATATAAACAATCGCAACACGTATCTCTTCAAAACTGTCATAGTTCTAGATACAGCAGTAGTGTAAGATCCCTGCAGGTGAAATTGAACATAAGTCTCCATTAATTAACTCCTTTTTTATTTAAGAAGAAAACCAAGCATATTATCCTCCTCCTCCTCCACAAGCAAAATTGATTGAGACATAATCATAAGCTGCAAATACATGAAGATGACAAGACCTCCTATAAATCATTGTCCTAAATAAACTGCTTTCACATATGATAGCACATAAACGCATCACTTTATAGCCTATGAAAGTTATTTGGTCTTGATTTTTCCACCAAACAGGAACTTTAGGTACTGTTTGGTTTTGAAACTTTAGAAATTTTTAATTTTTCAAATGAAAATTTGTAAAAACATTGAAAACTTGTTTTGGTACATGATTATCTCAATTTTGGAAACTATGGAAATAAAAATGTGTGTGTGTGTGTTATTAGATACATAAAACAACAATTCTTATACATTATTTCTGCTATAGATGTTAAACTATAAGAATGGGAAAGAGTTTTACATGTTATATCCAATTTTAATAAAAATATCAAACTATTAACTCAAAACACAATAAGTTATCAAAAAGATGGGATTTTGATATCAGTATAGTATCATCTGTTGATAACTTCTAATAAGGAAAAAAGTTTCAAAAATAAAGTCACACCAGTAAGGAACCCATCAATTACATAGCCAACACCTGAATCCAAATATGTGCAATCAATCTAAACTAAAGCCTCTTCTTTCTCCAGTGTCTTTACCTTATAGCATAATCCCTCAACAGTTTATCAGCAATTCTATCCTGTACTTCAGCCATTTGACTTGATTGTGATAAGTCAACATGAGGTAGATTAGCAAGAGGATGCAATCAGAATTTGTTAAATCAGTACACTACAACCAAAGACCATAAATTAGCTTCTCTCTCTCCTTCCCTCTTTTCTGTCTGATGTTTTTTGAACATATAGCAACTTATGGTTTATTTCATAAACACATCTATACATGCAAAATCTTTTCTAAGGGCCAAAGCTTTTATTAAAAATAAAGCATGCTGAACCAAGTATGTGGCAAGGAAAAGTACATATTTTAACGAGAAATTTATTCAATGGGATCAAATCATAAAAATTCCGATTTTAAAAGAAATGGTAGGGAGATTAACAGTATACGTATTTCAATGTATTATACACAGTGAAGTACTCCAGCATATTGTCACATGAATTTTTGCAAACAAAAAGGCAAGCCCAACAGATGTGCAAGAAGAAGCCAGCAAAAGTGCACATTTCCAGTACCAGAAAGAAAAATAATAAGACTATGTTTGTCGAGATATAGTGGTTGAGATATTTCAACATAGGATGTCTTCAATTAGGGTGTTAACATAAGCATGAGCATGTATAATAAGATCTCTTTCATAGCATTTTTACGTTCATTGTGCAAATCAGAAGTTAGGGAGAGGATTTTCTTAAAACAAAGGTGCATTCCTTTATTGTACATGTTAATCCACCAGTCTCGTGACAATACAAAGTACTCCTTTGAGCATGATGTGAAGGTTGAACCATAGATCCCAAGTCATAATCAGAAGTCACACTCAACCTGCCTCCACTTTCACCCAGTAAGCAGGTCTATTATGAACAAACTATGACCATATGAAGCCATAACCCTCATCAAAGTATACTTTTTGAATGATTTGGAGATGAGTTGCAAATAAGTTGACATAGGCTATTCTATAGGCCCTTTGTGTAAAGTATATATTGAACAGTGTCATATACTGAATCCAAACAGCATATAAATACGTCAAATTTTTTTTCTTCTTGATCCTCTTGTAAAAGGATCGCAAAAGCCATGACAAGTGGTCGTGTCTGAGGAAAATTTTTGGTGTGCATGAACTGGAAGCAGTCCAAGAGAGTAATGCTTGTTGGGTTCTGAATCTGAATTGTGGTGAATCATAATGAAAGCAAGTTGGGTATACTCCTAATCACAGACATCCAACAGTTCCCAATTTCTATGGGGATATTCCATGTAATTAGGCTTAGCTGTTCTTCTCTTTTGAATACTCAGTCATTCAATACCATGGTAAGATTACCTACCAATTACAAGACAAGATTGCAGGTTGGACACTGATGGTCAAGGTAATCATATACACATCAACATTGCATTTGGTTCATTGCAATAGAATAAGGCTGGAAAGGAAGAGTAATTTCTTTGGTACGATTTTGTTTTATGATTAGGGATATCTTTAGAATAAAAGTTATCTTCCATATGGAATTGCTGCAATTCCTCCGGTAAAAGGAAGGAATTGCAATTCTCTGTCTATTCCATAATACATGGAATAGACATTACTTATAGTATACTTTTTGCAGATCAAGCAAGGGAACAGCTATTCCATAAGTAATAAGACTGATGGCAATTCCATTCCAGCGTACCAAATGCAATGTAAATGTCTCTCAATCTGGGAAACTACTATGCTGAGGTACCTTTTTTTTTTTTTTTTTTTTTTTTCAATTCAAAATTTGGGTAACAAAGAATCTTCAAACATTGCACAAGTACATAGAAGGACTGAAACGCCAGATTTTCAGGTAATATCTATTTGATTTTATGAAAAAATTTAACATTCATGTTTACCCTTTGCCCAAAATCCCAACAGCCATATTAGAGCATCTCGTAACCCAAGAACAGAAATTTTTTATGGGTGGTTTGGAAAAGACTTGTTTATTTAATTAAGTACACAAAAGCATAATGTACCTAGCATCACACATTAACTCAAATAGTAAGGACCAATCAGGAGTTCACATGATATGAGCAAATGTTAGAAAATCAATCAAAAGCATTTGACATACAGAATTACTGTTTTTCAAGTAGAATCCAGGATCAACATAAGGTTGAGAAACAATATGTTTGATTCCTCGAGAAAAACAGATGCACTTGAAGCAAAGAACTTCTAAGACAGAACCTCCACTTTCTACCATATGTAGGATTATATAGGTTTGACAAACAACATGTTTGATTCCTTAGGAAAAACAAAAGCTGCTCCTGAAGCAGAAAACTTCTAAGATGAGGAACCACACTTACTACTTGTTCAGGAAAACAAAATGATTTCATTTGTAGATGTTACTTAAGTCAAAGCATCGTCATATTGTACAAAAGACTATGCCGGTTAACCCACCAGACCTTTCTTCCAAATTAGTTCAGACTAAACCAACTTGAGCAAAGAAACATGTATCTACAATGTAACTAGCATGAATAATACCATTCCTTTAATTTTATCGAGGACAATTGCAAATACTTACACAGGTAATAACTGTCAATTTGTATTATATAAATCCAATCTACCTTATTAGTAACCGGTATCTGTCAAAGTTATGAAAAGCATATCAGGACTAGATTGTAGAAAGGAATGCTTTTTTCTAGCACAGGATTCCAAATAGGATATCAGAAAATGGGATTTTAATATACAAAATTGTCTAAATCTTTCCCATAACAGTCATATTGCTTCTAAATCCTTAAAAGGCTAGAGCCGTAAGTTGATTCCTTGTTATGACAATATCCATCATCTATATTACCAGTTGTCATTGATCATGGTCAAACCATACTCTCAATAAGGATCTAAAGGTGAAACTTTTCTTTACAAAAAAAGTTGTCCAAATTTCTTCTTGATATTCTCCTCAATATCTGAAATCATCATGCCTTTACAATACTCATCTCTTACTCAGTAGTTTTAGTTATTAATAGCTTTTCACGGTACATTGTGGTGGAAGGTGGTAGTGATAGCTGGGTGTAGGTGGTGGAGCTTCACTAGGACGGGAAATTTAACAAAAATTAGGTAGATGATTTCTTCCTTTCTCTTACAAAGAATCGAGCTGTTTTCTTATCTTCCATTTACGTTCTAGTGTGTTATAACAACCAGTTGTTTTCTCGCACCACCGCCTACCAGTGAAACCCTAGTGCGGAAACTAAAGTTGAGAGCCTAAAATGCAATTCGTTAAACAGGTTTTGCATAAGAAAGGAATAACCCTGCTCCATCCCAATCAAAAAGCAGAAACCTTGCCATCGACCCATGAGGACCCAAAAATAGAATTATTATCAAGTTTAATGTCCTTTTGCATCCAACCCACCACATCTTTCCATACTAATTCTTGTTTGATGCTGTTAAAAAAAAAAAAAAAAACCCACACACACACACAAACCAATTGGTTTACATGTTACCCTAAATCAACGAACAATCACGCAGTGAAATGCATTGACAAAATCGTTAAGAATAAGTAAAAAGAAAAGAATGAACGATGAAAACCGATAATAATCAATAAAGGGTTTTGATTTTTTTTTTTTTTTTTTGGGTAAATTAAGTGATAAGATATGCTAACATTTTTCTTAGCTCAAGCTACTTATGAATGCCAAAAAGATGGAAGTGATGATACATAACATTAGTAAAACAATACACTAACGTAAGTGACGTACCGCTGTACAGCTTGAGAAAAATGGCCTTGCAGTGCCGATTTTCGTACGATTGAGGAGAAAGCAAAAAAGGGTAGAGACTTTCACGGTGAAAGTAAAAGAGGACCGAGTTGTTTATTCTGAGTCGCCGTGTGGCGATGAGAGATTGTGTTTCAAGTTTCGGTTTTTACAGAGCCATGGGACTAATTACGAATGAGTGTGCCCCGGCCAACAAACCATAAGATACGTTTTGAACAAGTTTGAAAATTTTTTCAAATAATAAAACTTTAATCTGGTTAATAGATTAAAACATAATCTATAAATTAGGAAAATTTACATGTATGATAATGAAATCTCATGCCATGAGTTAGTAAATTCTTTTGAGGTCACATGGATTATCGTTATGCAAAATATTGATAATGTCAATGTCTATATATAATTAAGAAATTTTAAAAGTATCTTTGTAGCTGATATTTTTTTACATATTCTAATAACTTATGACCATAAAAGTCAAGTAAATATACATTTCAATAATTATTAACTTAAGTTTCTTTAAAACCTTTGGCAAATAAAAAAAATGGTTTCTTTTAAAGCTTATATTATAATAAAAAATATTTTAATAAAAATATTACTTTATTTTTAGAACAGTTTGTTTGATTTTTTTGGTTTTTTTCTTTGGTTTAGTATAGGAATTTTCCAAACTAAATTGAAAAAGAAACATATATTCGATCCAATTTAATTCTATTTCTAAAGTGATTTACTTTGTTCAATTTTTTCTTTTTCCAACTCTCTAATCAGGCACTTATTAGTATATTATTAAGTATATGAGTAGACATCTCGTTGCATAGGTAAAATTTAAATAAAATATTAATGATATAAGAAAATGCATATAAAGTATAAAAAAGAAATGTATTTGTTAAAGATTATGTTATACACATTTATTTTTCATCGTTGAGGAACTCCTCGTTCGTTTATAAAAAAACTAACAAAAATGATACTGCTCGGAGAATCCACGAATACGAACCATGAATCACGGTTGAGTATATAGACAATTATCAAGATGTTAAGCCCGTTTTTCTTTATCCCATTATGGTCATGTTTCAATAAAACATCTGTGGAAAACAAAAAAAAAAAAGGTTAGTTTACCGATGATGGCTCATTTAAATTTGAGAGTGTTTCTTTCTACTTCATTAAGATATTTTATTAAGTGAAATCGTGTATGAACGATTAAATATGAATATTAAATTATTACATCTGACAATATTTAGAAGTCTTTAGGAAAAGCCGAAGTAGTTATTTTAGACTCTCTCTCCCCCAGGAATAAAACTTAGAGAAAAACAAAATGAAAATACATTCATCTCATTAAATTATTAAAAAAAAAAAAAAGGAAAAAAGAAAAAAACGTTAGAGACATTGCGGGATCGATTTCCATGCCCGGCTTTAGAAGATTTATACAAGGAAGCTTGCTACCAAGATCTAAGATTATTTTAGGCTTTAAGGATATTTTTATTAATTTTTCAATATTAGTTGCTTAGTGTCATCTCAAGGTTTTTATTAATTGTTGATACAAACCAGGTCAAGGATAGATAAGGTTGGCAATGAGGTAGGTCTTATCTCATCGAAGAAACGAAAAAAGTAGAATAGATTTTGTGAGAGTTTTAGTGAATCCGTGAGCATATGGCGCACCAACTAAATTCTATATGTCCTAAGACTCGCAGAATGTGATGCATCGGTTCAAGAGATAGAGTTGCTCTCCACAATACTTACTAAAGAGATTGATAAGAACCAGTGAAAGAGAAAACTTTTCAAGAGAAAAGACTCAAAAAAGGTTTTTCATTAATCTTCTGTATTTGTCTGCATTGTTACAGATGTTGCTATTTATAACACATCCTAAAACCTAGTGGTAAAACTGTAAATGATATATAAAGCCTTAAATCTTAAAGAATTAGGACTATAAATAAAATAAAGACAAACATATACAAAAATATAAAATTGTGCTCTTTTACAGGGGAAGTCGACATGCGATCAGTCGACATGCGATTAGTCAGCATGCCTTGGAAGTAGTTCTGCATTGCTTGGCCAAGATACCAAAGAGGTCAACCCATAATTGCCAAGTTCTAAAGTTAGTCGGCATTACTCTCTCCGTGTCTTGCTGAATGAATCCAACTTTCGGCAACGTGATCTCTTGAAATATTGGCAAGCGTGAAACCAAGTAACTGGTCAGGCATGGGTGAAGGATCGATTATTGTCTCGACCTTATGCTTCTCGACACTTTATCTGTGAGAAATAAGGTCATTTTATTCGACAAACAGAATGAGTCGACAAGTAAGTAAACTTGGCCTTAATAGTCAAGTTAGGGCAGTATCCCGAAGCCTATCATTCCCTCTCCCTTAGAGAAGTTTCAACCTGAAACTTGGTAATTGGTAGCTTTAAATCCCACCGGAATCAAACATCAACCTACAAAAATTAAAGATAAATGCAAAAAAGTACTTAAGCCCCTTCCATTTGTCATAAGCCTGATCAATCAAACTCTTCATCATGTATCCTTCCTTCCACTTATCATGAATCCAATCAACCACATCTTGGTAGTCCCAGCAACTATCAAGTACGGGAAGTAACACAATCTCTGAGCTATACAAAAAATTATAGGTGTGTAGGTCCGGTGCCGACAGGAAGTAAGATGGCTCATCAATCATAAGTACTTCTAACCCTTCAAGCTCAACTAGCTCGGATCTCATACTCTTCTCATTCGTTGAAATCAATATTCCTTCGGCTTCCTCACAAATCGATTCTTCTTCCTCCTTCCATATGGGGTCATGCTCATCAGTTTGGGTGGTCGATAAGGGGAGCACATTAGGAGTATGGGGGTTTAACTTCAACTCAACTTGGTCCTCTTCCTCTCCACTACTCGCTTCTCCAGCAAGTTCCACCTCCTTAACTCCTCCTTCAATACTCTCTAATTCGGCATTCCTCCGTTGTCTTATTTCATCCTTGAACACTTCAAGCCATCTCTCAATCTCCTTTAGTTGATCCTATACTTCTGAGAGATTAGCTTCATAAGTGGGTTTTCTCTCATATAATTTGTCGTGATGATCTTAGGGTACGAATCTTCTTCATATCAAACGTCTTATCTTTACCCATGTAATGATCTCAATGTTTTCTCTATCAATTCTTTGATTTATCATTCTCTTCCACCAAGTAGTTATAAAGCTAATCATCGAATTCTTTATAACATAGGCTCTCTTATGCTCGTAGTAAGAATAATTTTCAAAAATCTGATTAACTCGAAATTCCCAATTCAAATATTCTACCAAAGTTCCATAGCTATCAAATTCTGGAATTCATGACATCATGTCTTCATAATAATAATATTCATAATCGTACCTAACTTTATATGCCATGTTGAGGATATTCAATTCAATAGCGGTACTTAAGCTTATAAGAGAAAGAGTTTCTCGACATGTAATAGACAATAATACAAAAGTACAGCAATTAAGCTTACCTTAAGAACTCCTTCACAGTATTAACAACTCTGCAATAATTAGCTCGGTTTGTACTTCAATTTGGTAGCTCAGACTCCTTCACTCAATTAAGCTTAGCACGTTACAAGAGTTATTGGCAAATGTTTGAACAAGACAGTCCAGTTTGGAAATCAGTCCTACTATAAGAATTACTCAATTCGGCAAAATAAGTAGTACGGCACAACTTTAATTCAGTAGTTCAACTCGGCAAAGTTCAAATTTGGCACAGCAACTATTCTTGTCAAATCAGCTTAGACATACACAATCTCACCTAGACACTTGGTCTTTTCAATTTAAGCAAACACAACAGTACTTTCTCGGCCACTATTGCAATACTAAAATAAGATAACACATTGAACAGCTTGAAGAAGTGGTATCTCGGTAGACAATCCAAATTGGAATTCCTAACCTTTTCCTTTAATATATATATTCAATATGGGACTTACGATGTAAAGAAATTACAATTCAAATTTTTACAAACCCATCCAAAGGAAATTCAATTGAAACCAAACTAATACCCAGCAAACAAATCCTCGATGTCCCAAACAAACCCAATAAGCAAGCACTTCCTTAAACATAAAATAGAACAGATATAATGCCTAAAACTCTTAGCCCTATCTAGAACCTCAAGTTCTGATACCAAGATGATACGAACTAGGCTAAGGACAGACAAGGCCGGTCATGGGGGTAAGTCAGATCCTGTCAAAGAAACGAAAAAAATAGAGTGGGTTTAGTGAGGGTTTTAGCGAATCCATGAGCTACCTAACTGGATATGACTCCGAATGTAACGTACCGATCCGAATGTAACACACCGATCCGAATGATAGAGTTGTTCACCATAATCCTTATTAAAGGGATTGATAAGAGCTGTTAAGGGAGAGAACTTTCCAAGAGAAAAGACTTAAAAGGGGTTTTTCATTAATTTTCTGTATCTTCTGCATTGTTACAAATGTTGCTATTTATGACATGTCCTAAACCCTAGTAACAAAACTATAAATAATGTACAAAGCCTTAAACTCTAAAGAATTGAGCCTATAAATAAAATAAAGACAAACATGTACAAAAATATAAAACTGTGCGTTTTTACGAGGGAAGTCGACATGCCTTGGAAGTAGTTCAACATTGTTTGGCCGAGATACCAAAGCGGTTGACCCATAACTGCTGAGTTGTAAAGTTAGTCTGCATTAGTCTCTCCGTGTCTTATCAAGTGAATCCAACTCTTAACAAGCATGCAGCCAAGTAACTAGTCATACATGGGTGAAGGATCGGTTGTTGTCTTGGCCTTATACTTCTCGGCAGTTTATCTGCAAGAAATAAGGTCATTCGACTCGATAGACAGAATAAGTCGACAAGTAAGTGAGCTCGACCTTAGTAATCGGGTTAGGTCAATACCCTGAAGCCTATCAGTAGTGATTAGGCTCTACATGTAGTAAGCTTGCAAAACAAGACACTGTAAGGGAACGTCGAAGTATTATCCGGCATTCCTACTCTGATGCTTAAGTCAACAATGAAATTTTGGAGAGCAAAGGATACTTAGAAATATTATGCAAGCTTAATGTGTAGAGTATAGAGAGCTTTACCACTAAGTAGTAGACTAGTATTTATAGTGAAGTAACGTTAGCAGTTGGAGGATAGTTAGTAGGAAAGATCCTCTCCAGTAAGTATGAGAGAGTGGGATTGTAGCATCTAACATGTTCCATTTATTCCAAACGTAGCCATTAACTTAGTATTTTATCCTTATCTTGTGCATTATAGCCGTTACAGAGCTTCTTGGGCTTGGTCAATCTAGGCCCAAGGTCTGAGCCTATAGAGGCAAGTCTTAGGCAACAAGACGTATCAAATCTAGATGGGCTTGAGGGGTGTATGTTTAAAAAGCCCTGTTAACACTTACAACAACACCACCACCACCCCCC